>APFE031706510.1:154559-170382 GCA_000404065.3 Pinus taeda
AAGTTTGTGCAGTTAGATCAGAGGTTAGTGAGTGTGTGAAGAGGCCAATTCACACAGGTGGCAGCACTGGACCTCAAGGAAATTGCACAAGGAAATAGGAGGCTTGGAGGGTAGAGAAGAAGGTTTGTGCAATTATTTCAAAGGTCAGTGGTGTGTGTGAGGTGAGAATCACACAGGTTGCAGCTGGAGGACCCAGGAAAAATTGTGCATGGAAATAGGAGGCTTGGAGGGTAGAGGAGAAGGTTTGTGAGAAGCCTTTGACTATCTATGAGCAGCATAGGGATTGTACTGAGCGCTGGATAGCTTATGAGCTAAGGCTTAATCCAGACTATATTTCCACTTGTATGATAATACAGAGATGGGGTTTTAGGCAGGTGCTTTCCCCAGGTAAATTTCTCTGTGTTATGTGTGATTGATTCCTTCTTATCAGTGATATGTGTTCTTATTGATGTTGCTGATGGTTGATTAAGCTTCTGTTAAATTGTTTGTAGAAGTAGATCAAGTGTTTTTCTTTAGTAAATTGCATTACTAGGTGATTTACAGGTGGGAAATTTCTACATGGTATTAGAGCTAGTTGATTTGTAGAAAAAGTTCTACATGGTATCAGAGCTAGCTGATTTGTGGAAAAATTCTACAAAATTCTACATATTCCCTTAATCTTCTATTCTAGGTTCTCCTATGAGGTTTTCACCTCCACCTCTCCATTTTCCAATGTTTTCTCCAAGTGCAACTGTTTATGTCCTTAGTCTTCATGACACCCCACCAAGAATCCACTCTCGAAGAGCTTCAAACTTCTCATTCTTACACCATGCATGAACATCTTTAAATTTTGTAAGAAATGGCATAGTCCTAGCTTATGGTTTAGTCTCCAGTATTTTAGTCGGATACACACATTACTCTCCTAAATATGGCAGTATCATGCTGTAGTTAGTAGAATTGGAGTGGGATTGGTGGTAGAATCATTAAGAATGTTTTGAGATTTATATAGAAATCAATGACTGGATTTGGTGGCTCTACACCAAACAATAATATTTGAAAGGGAGTTTTCTAGGTACTTCACAATCGGTTCTATCCTCCTAGATATTGAAAAAAAATAATGAGTCATTGGATTCAACTTTGACAAGGTTGTAGGCAATATATTCAACAAAATATTGATCTCTTCACCAAGTGGAAAATCCAACTCCAAATCAATGATGCTGAATAAATTCTAATTATTTACTTCAATTGTGGTTTGTCATTTGTTTTTAGAAATGAAGTTGAATTAGTTAAGATTCATGCTAGATAAGGCATTTATCTGTGCCTTGGTTGTGGAACACAAGTTGGACAAGAGGTTTCTTATTTTATATTATTTTACCTCACCTCAATCCTCATTTAATAGCCCCTCATATTGCTACCACCCTTCCTTATGTTTGTCCTCCCTCATCAGTGTTTGTCCAATCCTCTCGCTCATGTAAGTCGTGTCACTATAATAAGATCTAGCCCCATTATGTTACATAATGCTATGTGCTTCAACAATAGTTCAACAACAAGGCCCTATATGTTTACCAACAATCTAAACAAAAATTTGAATCCCACATTGCCCGTAAACACTTTTTGAATATGCTACCATATCTCATTCTAACCCTGCCTCACTTTTTTGAGTTTGACCTTGATGTCTCATGATTACTTGTCGATTGATCATGGAATCTTATTTGCTGTAACTATTAGATCAATGATCAAATGACCTCTTTGATTCTTGATGGTGGAAGATAGAAAAATATTGTTTCACATTTCTTCACCACCATTCTTCAACTCCCCCATTATTTCCCCTCCTTCCTCTTATCACCTAAATAGGTGAAAAATAAATGACCTTGATTGTTGGTAGAAAAAAAGTGCCATTACCTTTTTTACTAACTCTTTTAAAGGCACGGTTGTGATGTGACACTCCTTTGGTTATTCTAATTTAATTTTGTGGATTCCATATCAACAATGCCAAATACGATGCCCATTGCAATACTTGATCATTTACTTAAACATAGAAAGAACTATGAGATCTCTTTTGTAGTATCCTCTCCCCCTCTCCCATTTGAAAAAGATTTAGCTCACCAAATTCAGCCACACAAATATCTCTCTCTCTCTCTCTCTCTCTCTATGTGGTTTGTCCCATTAAATTGGAAAATGATTCTTAGCCTCCTCCACACATCATGTAACCCTTGTTCTATAAGTTTATTGACGATTTTCAAATGATTGAGGGGCTTCCCCATGGTCTATCCAATGTTACATTGAAATAACACCTAATTCCTCCCTACTTAATGCACCAACATATATGTTACTTCCCCTTGGAGTCTAGCCATTTCTAGCTTAGGTCTTCCCCTTGTGCCTCCCTTGCATTCATTATCCCTAAGAAATAAGTACATGAGTGGTGTGTTGTCACATATTAGTTTTCTCTTAATAAGATCATTGTTAAGAATCACTATCCTTTGATGTTTATTGGCAATTTTCTTGACAACCTTAGGTGTGCCAAATATTTCACAAACATGGACTTGAGAATAGGTTATCATTAAGTTTGCAAGGATCCTAGAAATGCTTGGAAAAAATACCTTAAAGATTAAGTTTGGTTTAAATGAATGGTTAGTTGTAATTTTTCCTTACCAAGTCCCTTTCTACCTTCATGTTGTTGATTAATGATATTTTTTGTTTGCACCTTAGCCATTTTACTCCGGTGTACCCAGATGACAATTTCGTTTTCAATAGAAATTGGGAGGAGAACATACAACATGCGTGCTTAGTTTCAAAGCTATTTTAGAGCTATAAATTGTAGTTTAAGTGCAATAACTCTTATTTTGTATAGATCTCCATCATCTATTCTAGTTTTTTTATTGATGATGTTGGGAGCCATGCAATTCACAACAAAATCTATGCTTTTGTAGATTCGTTGATCCTATTCACTACTGCTACCTTAAAAAGAGTTTCTTGGAGGCATGTGTTCTTGTTGGCACTTCATCAATCATTTCTCTCATAATGCACACCACCTCCATCATATAAATAGCTTGATTTTTCATGGACATAAAAACATATGATTGTTTTCAGAAATTAAAGGTAACACTTTGTTTTGAGCATATACTATTCATTTTAGATATGTAAGAACTGTTTCTAAATGTTCGATGCAATTGAATTATAGATAGGGCCCAATGAATTCATTGGGATCCTTTCTCATTTCTTGAGTGTTTGACCAGCACAATTTAAGGGTTCAAACAAATTCAAATGATTGAATCAACTTAAAAGGAAAAGTGAAGGTCCATACTCCAAGAAGGATAGGTGGCATAATGAGGAAAAGAGATGAATCTCAACATAGACAACATCACCTCTTTGTGACATCGAGTTTGAGATAGATAGGTGGAATTATAGGAGAAAGACACATGGATATAATTCTCCATGTGGTCAAGGATCTCTATGTATGAAAATAATCTTCACACAAGTCCTTGCTTGTTTATGAGGTGTTTAAAGTGGTCAACTTTCATATCGGGCCCATTGGGTCCCTTGCCCACTTTATTAATGTTTGGTGCAATTGATTCCTATATTTTTCTTGATGACTTAGTTGGGACCCATGCTCACTTTCAAATTTTTTCTTAGCATGATTCCAAGATTCGAAGAAATTCAAAGGGTTTAAACTTAAAAGGAAATACAAAGGACCTGATTTAGAGGGACAAGTGTCATGATGAGAAGAAGACACATGGACAAAAATCTCCATTTGGGTAACATCATCACTTGCCACATGAAGTTTGAGAGATACACGAGTCACTATAGGGAGGTGGCATATTGGGAAAAGAATATTCACATTGACATGAATATCCATGTAATAAAAGAATTTTTATAGGTTCCTTTATGTCAAATTTCCATGGCACTCAAGAATTTAGTTTGGGTCTTAAAATCTCAAACACAAACACAGTCAAATGCCACAACACTTCTAATTTTCACAACAAAATAACAACGGTCAATAAAACAACTGGTGCACATGGAAATTTGTAACTTTTTAAACCCACTCCTGCTATATTACAACCTATAATACAATAGTCTTAGGTGGATTTCTAAGTGTTGCAGCCGTTGACAACCTTTCCTGCAAATCCTATGTGGTAGCTTTCTCTATGGTATATCCATGACAATAAAATTTATAGATACACGAATAATAAATTCATAAAAACATTCATTAACGTAATCTCAGCGGTGTTGTGGCCAGGTGAGGTAGAAAGATGGAAAGCACTTATTGGAAAATTGATATGATCTGTGAGTTGATGTAGCTTCCGACGTCATCTCGGATGATAGTACCTCAAAATAAATTCAAAGGAGGCACCTTGAGTTATTCTCAAATTCAATCTTCTCACATAATGAGGAAGATGCTACGTGGGTGAATAAAAGTAAAGGTGAGAAAACACGTCGTAAGTGGGCCATATCGGAAATAAAAATCTCACAGGAAATAGAATGGGTTTCTCGTTCAAACTTTCGAAAGGAAATATTCGGGACGATGTGTAAGGAGGTGGAAACACGGACCAATGCAAAGGGATATATAAGGAGACCATTTAAAATGTGGTGCGAAACTGAGCTGTCCCTGGAGAAAATTTCTCGAAAAAAAAACTTAAACAAGACTCATGGATAGCGTATGGGAAAATTATCACCATGTAGAAGGATTAAATAGAGAAATATTGGTTAAATATCGTGAAAAGTGAAAAGGTCCATTGCAGGGAGAATTTTAGAGGAAACTCACAAGGAGAATTCGTTAGTAACTTAGGAGATAATTAGCGTATGGGAAAATTGTCACCATGTAGAAGGATTAAATAGAGAAATATTTGTTAAATATCGTGAAAAGGTCCATTGCGGGGAGAACCCTCTCAGAGGACCCTTGGAGAAAATTTCTTGGAAAAAACTTAAACAAGACTCATGGATAGTGTATGGGAAAATTGTCACCATGTAGAAGGATTAAATAGAGAAATATTTGTTAAATATCGTGAAAAGGTCCATTGCGGGGAGAACCCTCTCAGAGGAAACTCAAAAGGAGAATTCGTTAGTAACTTCGGAGATAATTAGCGTATGGGAAAATTGTCACCATGTAGAAGGATTAAATAGAGAAATATTTGTTAAATATCGTGAAAAGGTCCACTGTGGGGAGAACCCTCTCAGAGGAAACTCACAAGGAGAATTCGTTAGTAACTTCGGAGATAATTATTGCAAGACGAGCGAGCTTAGTAGAGACCGATCTCAGAAGAAACAAATCTCGGAGATAATGAGGGTGGAATGTCTTAGGATTTCTCCAGGAGAGTAAGTTCCAAGGTGATGTCTTGGGATGGAAAAAGATGACATAAAAATCAACAATAATTGTGGTGAGAAAATATATGTTCTAGCCGAGCCTTTTTGGAATAAAGAGTTTAGAATGGGATAGGGTAAGGATATGTCGATAGAGAGGAATTATTTCCACCAACTGTTGGATTTGTACATCGATTTCTTGCCCTTTTCCCACTGTTGCAAATTATTCACTTGTCCACATAACTTTTGGCTTGTTTAAAAGCCTTATTTCTTAACAAAATATGCAATGACCGAAAGCTGCATTAATAGAATGAACATAAACTCAGTATAACCAGTCTTATGAATCTGTAGAATGAACATAAACTCAGTATAACCAGTTTTTGAAAAAGCATATCTAGTAAAAATTAACATTCTGATAAGTGAGAATTTCTGTGAACACGTCCTTTGAGTAAGTTTTAGTAAAAAATTCTCCTCTAGAAAATTTAAAAGGCTCTCTGCTCATTTATTTACACTTGCATTATAAAAACTAACCAAGAGAAACAACAATTTGGACTAAACTACTCCTACTACTATTCTGACTTAACATGGCAGATTGAAATTAAGTGAAATCGTACTTCCAATGGAGTCATTCCATAAGTTTTATTTATGCAAATACGTAAATATAAAAAAATAGTAACAAAAATAAAATGATTATTAAACTATTAAAATCTAATCTAATCTTAATATGTATATTTAATTCTAATAAAATTCAGAAAAATAAATTTATTTACAAGATACCTCTATTGAAAGGACTTCTCCAACCATATTTTAATTGTATCGTAAACGTCTGGATGGATATCTATTAATGACTAGAGAATATTTCAAGGAAGAGAGGATAACAAGTCATATTTGAATAATGTTTCTTTTAATGCTATGGAATTTTCATGGTTATATTCCTTGGATGCGTAAAGGAACTTTGTAATGATTTTTTCCAAATTGTGAATAGAGACAACTGGAAGAGATTCACAACATCGTTTGGCACGAACTATCAAGGTAGGAGTAAATATCTTGCAAATCACACTTTCATCAATGTCATAATTATTACAATTTAAAATAAATTGAAGAACATGATCAAAAGAAAAAACATTTCCCTCACCATTAAACTTAGTTTTTGACAAGAGATTTACTACCTTCATTTGAGTAGAAACAAATCCAAATAGGAAGTTTGGAAGGATTCATTGTAAATAGATAAAACTTAAAAAACAAGACTCTAAAAATGACTACTTCCTTCTAATGCAAAAAATGTTGATGGCAAAAAATGATATTCTTCAAAATTTGGGATACCAATCGGATAAAGCCCCAAATTAGACTCTTTTTTTCATTTAGGATGATGGTTCCAAATAGTTAAATGGGTCAAGTTACCCTTTTTCTAAAATTAGCATAAAGTAAATGCAAATATATCCTAAACTAATCTATATGTACAATCTTAAATCTAATAATGCATTTTGCCCACAAATGTGAGATTTCACCTGCTGTCATAAGCAGACATAGGAGAAGTGTTAGAGTTTTCAACTAGGGCCAAATTCCACTTTGGATAACTCATTTGATGGAGATAATTATTGCATTGGGTTCCTCTTTTGGAGAGGACCAAAATTGAACTAAGGTTTACATAAATCAAACAAGGAGAAATGTTGTAAGAAGAACTTCAACGTAAATCACATGTAGAAAGACCTTTGTCGACGCGTTTCGAACCAACTGGTGGATGGCATTATTTGCGACGTGGAATACGGGATTAGAGATCTTCTGGATAATATCAAGGACACTATTAGGCAGGATTGTGCTGTCGTCCTTAGAAAGGCTAAGCCCCCTCAGAAGAACCTCAACAATGAGGAATTCTCTGCCCTTAAATCCTTAAATCAAAACAAAGATATTGTTGTTCTGAAGGCTGACAAAGGAGGGGCTATGGTCATCCTTAACAAGGATGATTACCGTAAGAAGATTTTTGATCATCTTTACAATAGTGGCAGTTATAAAAAACTGCCCAAGAACCCTCTAAAGAAGATTTCTAGGACAGTGGCTCTCGTCATCAAGTCTAGTGGCTCTGTGAGTTCTCTAAGCCACAAACTCATTGAGAGCAGTCCCATTGATCCTAGGATCTATGGGTTACCTAAGATTCACAAAGAAGGGGCCCCTATGAGGCCTATCGTCAACACCATTGGTGGTACGACCTACCTTCTAGCTAAGTTCCCGATACTTAAGCACCAATTTAAATTATTTTATTTATAAATTTTTATATATATTTTAAGGGTATGGTCACTAAATATAACTAACTTCCTTTAAATTATAAAAATGACTTTATGACTCTAGTCCCTAAGTCAAAATTAGCTGTTGGTCAAGACAACCGTTCGAGGCTCTGCTCTGACTATTTAACATGCAAAGCTGGATCTGTTTCTTCAACTTGCCCTGACGATGAACCACACTGGTTGGTTCGAAACACATCGACAAAGGTCTTTCTACATGTGATTTACGCCAAAGTTCTTCTTACAACTTTTATGGATCAAAGAAGCCTCAATTCAACAAGGAGAAATGTGTTTTTGAGGTGATTCCACACACATGTAATATGTCAAGGTTGACCACACCATCATGTAGGCTCATGAAGCCCAAGAGACATGTCTTTTGACCCACGTTGACTCATATAAATAAGAGTGACCTCAAACCTCGTTTGGCATCATCACAACTCAACATATCTTCTTTTTCCTCATCTAATTGGGTTGTAAATGTTGCAAGAAACTGTCTTTCTCTCACATGTGCAGATTTAAGGAGGCTCCTTTGACTGTGTTGACTTTTCTGTTTTAGCTAAAGTTTGACCAATGCTGATCGAGGCTATTTTGACTAGATTTCACTGTGATTTTTGGAGGAACAATTCTGTTTGGTTAGGCAACATGGAACAATTCTGTTTGGGTTGGCAACATTGAATTGCATAGAAACTGAGAATTTATGGGCACTTTGACTTGCATTAACCGTAGGCCTGTTTGACTGTAGGGTTGGCTTCATATTGACCGAGTTTGACTACTGATTTGGTGACTATTTTGGGCTAAATTTGACCAACAAGATAGGCTGAATTCCTATCTCCTTTGATCGAGCTATTTTGGAAGAGTTTGACCATACTTTGACTACTGCTGACTTTAGGGTTAGGGCAGATTTTGACTGCTATTGACTGAGCGCAGAATTGTAGATTTGGCAAGTCAATTTTGACTTGAATTTGTATTATTGTACTCTCTCTTTCCATTGAAAATTTGATATTTATAATAAGAAGAATTGATCAAGGGTTCCCCCTATCTTGGGGTTTTTCCCTGTCCTGAGCCAAATTCTTGTGTTCTCTTGTCATTTGTATTTATTGTTTGTGTTCTATCTACAACACTGTCTAATGTGATTAATGGTTAATGTGGTTGGTATTGGAAAATAAGTGGATATTATCATTGGCCTTCTATAAGGACATTGAATTAATTGTTGCAAGTATAGAACATACCATTGTTATCTAAAATTAACATGGTATCAAAGCTTAGGTGGGGACAAGCCCAAGAAAGAAAGAGTAAAGCAATCACTAAGATATTTGTTGGACAAAGAATTTTTGACAAGTCTCCATGGCCTCTACATCTTACTTCAATATTGAGGACAAGCTCAATGACAAATTTGACTATCAGGCATGGAAGATTACTTTGGAGGAGCATGGAGTATTGGACTATGTGCAAGGAAAAGTGGTGGAGCCTCGTACAAATGCACATGTTGCTGCGAAACAATGTATAGAAAATGTGAGTTAAAAGCTAAGACAATTTTGATTGATTTGATTCAAAAGCATTTGGTTGCCTATATTTATGATTTTGGAAATTCTAAGGAAATATATGTTAAGTTGGTTGGGATGTTAAAAGTGAACAATGAAAATCAAATCCTCTTTCTCAAGAACAAGTTGAAGGATATCAAGATGGATAAAGGGGAGTCTATCCAATCCTACTTCATGAGAATAACTCAAATCAAGAATGACTTGCTACCTATTGGATATGGTACTGTTGACAGGGAACTCACTCTCATTTCATTTGGAGGTCTTTCAAGACCATGGGATGTATTTGTCACCACCATTCTCAACAATGATAGGATAACTGGTTTCGATGAGTTATTGAATAAATTCACTCAAGAGGAGACAATAATGATGGAAAAAGATAAATCCAACAATGGAAATGAACCTACGGCTTTCTCTACACATGCAAAGAGGAAGAATGAAATAGGGTCAAGGATCTAGGAAGGGATTCAAAGGAAACAAGGTTAAAGATCTAGAAAGGGATTCAAAGGAAGATGCAAAGAAAGATACTGCAATTGTAACAGGTTCGACCACTATGTTAGAGTGCCATCACAAGAAGAATCCTCCAAGGGATGATGACAGCAACAACAATATTTACAAAAGAAATGGCAATCAAAGGAACAATAGGTTCAAAAAAAAAGGAAAGAGGAATGCTCTAGTTGCTTGAAATGGAAATGGTCGACCTCCAAAAAGGACAAGAAATTCTAGGTATGATGAAAGTAATGCTGTAGAAAAACAAAATGAGTTTTATCTTATTTTTTCTCTATCTACTTCCTCTCCTCTAGATACTTTGGATCATTGGTTGATTGATAGTGGAGCCTCAAGGAAACTCACTGGATGCAAAGAGGCTCTCTTAATTTTGGTTGAGAAGAAGACTAATCTAAAGATTATACTTAGAGATAATTCCACCTACCTCATGAAAGGGATAGCCACTATCACTCTACATTTGAATAATGGTCAAGCCATACATCTACAATAAGTGTTGTATGTGCCCGATTTGAAAAAGAACACGGTGTCTATTTCTGCAATGGAATACAAAGGCTTCAAGGTAGAATTCGTTGATGGAAATGTACGTATTTGACATAGAAACCCTAAAGATGCATTTAATAATGGATTTAGGATTGATGGTATTTATCAAGTTGTTGGAAGTCCTTTGGAAGATTTGGCAAGTGATACTTCTCTTCAGTGTGAGCTATGGCATAACAATGTGCATACCTACATTACAAAGCCTTACCTAAGGTAACAAAGATGATCACAAGGATGCTCGATTTCACGTGAACGATGAAGGAGTCTATCAGGGATGTGCAAATGGGAAACATACAAAGGGACTATTCCCTTCTAGTGAAAGCATAACAATTGATATTCTTCAGTTGGTCCATTTTGACCTATTTGGTGCCTTGCCCGTAACTTCATTAAAGGATACATATATTATGCAATATTCGTGGATGAATTCTCATGCAAAACATGGATCTATTTGTTGAATAGGAAGGATGAAGTGTTCGAATGGTTTTGTTCTTTCGAAGCATTGGCGGAGAATCAAACATGGAAGAAGATCAAAACATTGAGGACCGACAATGGAATCGGATATGAATTAAATGAATTTTGCATAGAGGTTGACATTAAGAGGGAGACAAATGTCCCATACACTCTTGAGTAGAATGGAATTTATGAAAGGAATAATCAAACAATCATGGAAGCCACCCATGCCATGATCTATGATCAACGTCTACTGAAATTCTTGTGGGGAGAAGCTACCAACATTGCTATATATGTATAAAATAGGAGCCTGCATCAAGCTTTGTATTTCAAGAGACTCGAGGAAGTATTCACTAGTAAGAAACTTGATGTTTCTCATTTTAGAATCTTTGGTTGTCCAATATACTTTAATGTGCCTAAAGAGAAGGAATAAATTAGAAGCTTCTGGGAAGAAAGGTATATTCATCGGCTACAATACAAATTCAAAGGCATATAAAATCTATGTACCTGGTTAAAGAGACGTGGAAGTAATTCAAGATCTTACCTTTGATGAAGACACTTCCCTCGGGAAAGCTAGAGATCTCCCAATCTCAAGGAAGGACGATGATAATACTGCTAAATCACAAGAATAACCTCCAATGGATGAGTTTATGCCTAATGTTGATGGCCCGATGGATCTTATTGATTCACCTACTGGTGATCCGTCTACCTCAAGGAAAAGACCACTATGGCGATACTCTCAAAGATGCTGAAAGACATACTGCTCCAAGAGGGACATTTTGCGAAAGTAAGAAGCCTAACAAGTATCAAGGGTACTTGGCTGCCATGAGTACCACTATTCAAGCTGAACCTTGCACATTCAAATAAGTTGTAAAACACCAAGTATGGAAAGATGCAATGAATGAGAAATATGAATCAATCATGAATAATGATGCCTGGGATGTTGTACCTAGACCCAAGGACAAGTATGTGGTCACTTCTAAATGGATCTACAAAATTAAACATGGATTCGATGGAAGTGCTGAAAAATATAAGGCCAAGTTTGTATCTCGTCACTTCTTTCAAAAGGAAGGAGTGGACTATGATGAGATATTTGCACCGGTTCCTTGACATACCATTATCCAATCTATTATTTCTCTCGCTGCAAATCATGGATGGAGCCTACATCAAATGGATGTCAAGACTCTTTCTTGCATGGCTCACTTAAGGAGGAAGTCTACTTGTAACAACCTCAGGGGTTTGAATTCCAAGATAAAAGGACACATGTATGCTGCTTGAAGAAATCCCTCTATGGGTTGAATCAAGCTCTTAGGGCTTGGTATGAAAGGATTTAAAATTATCCCGTGAAGTTGGGATTTAATAGAAGGTATGTTGATCCAAACCTACACTTCAAGGTTGAAAAGAACATGCCTCTTATTTTGGTCCTTTATGTTGATGATCTCTTTCTAACTAGTGCAGACCCTCTCATTTATCAATGCAAGAGGGAGTTGACTTCTAAATTCGAGATGAAGGACCTAGGACTAATGCATTACTTCCTAGGCTTGGAGGTTTGGAAAAATCTAGACAAGATTTTCCTTTCTCAAGGACAATACATTGTGAATCTATTACAAATATGTGGGACGGTGGAATGCAAGTCTATGACTCCTCCGATGGAACTAACCTTCAAGAAGCTATGTGGAAGTGCTGCTAGGCTTGAATTGGAAAACCCTTATAAATATAGACAACTTATGAGGGCCCTAATGTTCTTGATAAACACTCAACCAGACATATGCTTCACTATAAATACTTTGAGTCAATATATGGATGAGACTCATGACATACATTGGGTTGTTGCAAAGAATATCTGAAGATATATTTGTGGCACTATTAACTATGGACTGAGATACACTATCATGAATTTGAGGCTACATGGATATTCTGATGCTGATTAGGCTGGCAGTGTGGTGGATAGAAAGAGCACGTTAGGGTGTTGCTTCTCCTTGGTATATTCTTCAATTTCTTGGATGAGAAGGAAGCATAAATTGGTTTCTCTAAGCAACACTGAGGCCGAATATATTGCAACTAGTATGGTCTGTTGTGAATCTATATGGTTTAGGAAACTCTTTAGTGAGCTATTTGAGCACACGTTGGATACCACCATGATCTATTGTGACAATTAGAGTGGGTTTCTCCTTTCAGAGAATCCAATGTTCCACAAACGATCCAAGAATATTGATATTAGGTACCACTTTATTTGACATATGGTACAACAGGGGGAAATAAGGCTCCAACACATCAGGAAAAATGAATAGGATGCTAACATCCTCACAAAGCCTCTTAATAAGATCAAGTTCATTGCCTTTAGGGAGAGAGGCTAGGAGTCATGGAAGGAACCTCCCATGATGGTCTCACTTGAGTTGGACATTGAGCTCTGGAAGCTCCCGGGGGCCTAGGGTACTTCTTGGAGCCACGTGCGACCATAGGTTGAGTGTTTCACCTTCCCCTATAGGTATGCTGTGTACAGGGTGAGTGGTTTACCTTCCCATGTGATACCCCATGATGATGTGCGACAACATCAGGTGAGTGGTTCACCTTCCCCTATGGATGATTGTATATGCATAGGATGAGTGGTTCACCTTCTCCTATGGATGCCCCAACATACATCCTATCCTTGTAGTCTGGGACTCTTAGGAAGTACCTCTCATTTGGCCAATGAGTTGGGAAAAGAGTATAGGGACCATAACACTACAGATGGATGCATAGGGAGTACTGTCGTACTCCCTATGTTTAGGATGAATGATTTTCAACGACTTGATTGCTCAGGATCAAGTCAGATTGGGGTTCTACCCCTGGTTATGTGGATTGACTTTTGTAAGTGGAGAGTTATAAGGTCTTGTGACTCACTCTCAATTGATTCTTCTTATTATATATACCAATCTTTAGCAGATATGAGATGAGATGGAAAGATTGTACATGATGAAAAAATGGCATGATGATGGATGCATTGGCAGGGTGGAATTATCCCTAGTTGAGAGGGAGTGTTAAAGTTGGTAACTAGGGCCAAATTCCACTTTGGAAAACTCATTTGATGGAGATAATTATTGCTTTGAATTCCTCTTTTTGAGAGAACTAAAATTGATCTAAGGTTCATTGAAATTAGATAACGAGAAATATGTTTTTGAAGTGAGGTCCACACATGTGTAAGTTGTCAAGGTCGACCACAACACTGTCAGGGTCCAAAACCAAAATTTTCCGGGGCCCTGCCCCAAACCCCATAGAGTGGGGTTACCTGCACCCCTCAAACCCCCTGTGACCCCTCCCCACTACACAATCGACACAACGAAGGAGGGGATTTGCCCCCCTTTTAACCCTCTGGTTAACTACGTGGGTTAGTCGTGGAAAGAATATAACACAACCCAACATTCTCCCACTTGTTTTTTTCTTTCCATAGGGGGCCACAAGAGAGCTTAGTCATTTATCCAGCCCTGCAATGCCCATTGTTTCTCTAAACCAAGAGAACTTCTCAGAGCTCACAAATTTTGTCAATGCATCTGCAGTATTCTTCAAAGTCTCCACCTTTACCAGCAACACCTTTTTGTCTCTTATCATATCCCTCACAAAGTGATATTGAACATCAATGTGCTTTGTCTTTGAATGATATGCAGGGTTCTTTGCCAAGAAAATTTCGCTTTGGTTGTCACAGTCTATCCTTATAGCTCCCTATACTAACCCATACTTGAACACAATCTCTACAACCAAAATGCTTCCTTGCTTGCATGTGTGGCTGCCATGTATTCTGCCTCTGTAGTTGATAGTGCCACTACAAATTGTTTCTTACTCATCAAACTGACTGCACCTCCAAATAAGTTAAACACATACCCACTTGTAGATCTTCTTTGATCTAGATCTCTAGCCTAGTCTGCATCAAAAAAGTAATGAATATCTAACACTCTATCCAATCTTGGTCTTCCTTGGTAGCACAAACCATAATCACTAGTGCCACGTAAATACCTGAAAAGTTGCTTCACTAATGTCCAGTGCTCCTCACCTGGTTTTGACATAAACCTGCTCAATACTCCCACTGCATGTGCAATGTCTGGTATAGTACATACCATTGCATACATCATGCTATTGACTACACTTGCATATGGAACACGGGACATGTCCTCTTCCTCTTCGTGTGTCTTGGGACACTGATCAATACATAACCTCACACCTACAAGAATAGGAACCTTCGCCAATTTACTATCCTGCATATTAAACCTCTGCAGTATTGTCTCAACATACTTCCTCTGGTTTAACTAGAGATTCCTCTTTCCCAATCTCTTTTAATTTCCATGTCCAAAATATAGTTTGTAGCACCCAGATATTTCATGTCGAATTTGGAGGAAAATTGGGTCTTCAAATCCTGGATAATTTCTTTGTCATTTCCAACCAACAACATGTCATCCACATACAAGACTAGATAAATAACATGGTCACCAATTAATTTAAAATACACAGAGTGATCTGCTTTGCTTCTGGTGAAGCCAAGTCCCCGTATAAATGTATCAAATTTATGATACCACATCAATAGTGACTGTTTTAACCCATACATAGACTTCTTTAACTTGCATACCATTTCTTTCTTACCCTTCATTGCAAAACCTTCTGGTTGCTTCACGTAGATCTCCTCTTCCAGATCTTGCTGAAGAAATGTTGTCTTCACATCCATCTGTTCTACCTCAAAATCAAAAGCAGCAGGAACAAATAAAAGTAATTTAATAGAAGCTACCTTGGCAATAGGAGATAAAATATCACCAAAATCAATCCATAGCACCTAGGAATAACCTTTTGCTACCAATTGAGCTTTGTATTTCTCCACCTTTCCTTCTACATTTGTCTTCTTGTTGAACACCCATTTGCTGCCAATGGGTTTCCTTCCAACCGACAACTCCACCAGATCCCAAGCCTCATTCTTGTGCAAATATGCCATTTCATCAACCATGGCCTCTTTCTAGAGTTTTCCATCCTCTGAATCTATGACTTCCTTCACAGTTCTGGGATAATCATCAATAACAGATAAAGAAAAGTTTGAATAGAAAGCATATGGACTATACCTTTCCGGCTGTCTTCTTTCTCGAACTGATCTTCTCACACCCAGAGTTTGTGGCTCTTCATCTTCTAATTCCTCCTCTGCTATAGAGTTTGATTCTTCCTCCTTAAGCTCAAACTCTATCTTCTCAGGTTCCTTTGGTTGGAATTCATGTTTAATAA
>APFE031706510.1:195876-233693 GCA_000404065.3 Pinus taeda
CTCTATGTTGCGACACATGAAAAACAGAATGTTCATCATACGTACCCTCGTGAAATGCATCAACAAACGGACATGGTATGCATAGAGACGCGAGAATCTGCCCTCGCAACTGAAATATCGAATGATGAGTTCCATCAATGGTGCAAACTCATCCCTCAAGAATCTGAAAGGAAAAACTACGCTCAAGTGTCTCATATACCCGGGTTTGATATATGGCTCATAGTAGAATCTGTCTAACAGCTGGCATTTACTCCATTCCTCCCCTAAATTTGGTATCCCGGTGGCCTGAGCAATAGTCTCGGGTGACAAGGTGAAATTCACTCCGGCAAGGTTTACATGACCATCCTGTAAATGTAGAACAAATAAACAGACTAGTTCCCGATGATGCTGAGTTTGTGAGATCATCTCACAGTATTGGAAACATGATTGACGCCGAAAACAATCCGTTGCAAGTGGGCAAGATTGCAATTGAGCCAAAGAAGTAGGCTCCTCCCTGACATGCTGACCACTTTTTCCACCTTTGTGATACCTCCGTGGCACATTTGGCACATTTACCTCCAGTATAGAATCACTGTCATACTCCTGCTCATAGACTGACTCGGTCTCTGACATGACTAAGATAGCTGGAATATATATGCTGATGTATAAACTATGTGTACAATTGACTGTAAACTATTCTTTTGCTCTAAAAATGCTGTGACCAAGGGGACACAAATGCACAAGGGAATATTAGGAAAGGGAAAACATTAGGGAATTAGGGAATTTGGAAATAAAAACAAGGAAATTAGGGAAGGGAAGGGAAATGAAAATCTTGGATTTTAGGGTTTTGGGATGTTAGGTAGGGATAATGTATTTTGTAATAAAGGTGAGGGACTAGGATTTGAGGGATTATAGTGTAGGATTTATGAGGGAATTATTTGGGAAAAATAATGGCGAATTTGGGAATGGGAAACAAAGGGAAATGGGGAAAAAATGATAACCTTTGTTACACTATGTTTTTGAAACCCTACAACAATTTTTTGCATTCAAACCCTATAGCAATTTCATTGACAAGGGAGGGCTTTCCACTTGGATTTCTAAGGCAAACATATACATTAACCTTTGAAAAGTCAAGCACAAGTGATGGATATCATCCTACCTGCAAATTTGTGCGGAGAGAAGGCGATTTGATGCGTTCCCAAACAAATTTCGAGCTTAAACCCCAGCGCACCGCGCGCCTCACCCAACGCGCCACGCACGTGTAATTTTACACTGCGGCTTTGTGCCTAGTGCGCCACGCGCCCTTGATGCGCCGCGCACCTAGTCCAATGCGTCGCGCGCCCCTGAAACTGCTCCAACTTCCTCACAAACTCACAAATTCCCTTGGAACAATCTTCTTCATTCTTGGCATGTGGAATGAGTTGAAAATGTAGTGAAATATCTTTATATAGACTCCCTTTTGATTTTTGCTTGGTCCATAACCGATTTTGTAATGTTTTGTCGTTGACACTTTTTCAGGATTAATAGACTTATGACCTTTTTGGTTTCCTCCTTAAATTTGGTTGAAATAATGATTTTCTTTGACAATTTTTGCAGGGATGGCTGTGATATGATTTGGCAAAGGATACCAAGGATGCGCTTGGACGATTCAAGAACTGAAATTTTTGAATTTTTTTTACAAAAATGAGATGACGACTTATCTTCAAAACAGAGTTTTGAAGAGAAGTCCTAATTTATCTGTATAATGATGAAAATTATTGAGGTGAGCATCTATCGAGGACATCCCTCTGGCCTGCTGGTCTTCTTAGACTTTGCAAAACAAAATTGACTCAACCCTAGACCTAATGACCGAGAACTCTTGTCATGACCTAGAAATTTGAAACAGGACTGTAAATGATCTTTCAAGACTTGTTTTATGAATAGACCTAAACCAGCAGTGCCAAGCACGAGGGGAATGAGAGACACAAACCATTCCGTCAGAGTTATGGCATGCCTAACGAAATGCAACTAATCGAAACTGATGGGACACCTAAACATGAAATGCAAAAAAGAGCTTTGATCTCTGACGGAGGGATAACTAGACCGAATCTAACACAGTCCAGGAACATACTTCACATCGATCAAGGTGATAGAAGCTCCATGCTCCTTTTGAAAAGCAACCGTGCCCACTCCCGAAACACTAAACCTTTCGTCATCACCCATCTCTATGCGAATCTTGAGGTCTTTCTCCTCCAAGGTACTGAATAAAATTTTATCGCCGGTCATGTGGAATGAAGCTCCATTGTCAAGATACCAACCACAACCCATCATCAATGACACTGTTCATGCGATGAGGGTGAAGTCCATTTTGAACTGAGAGGCTAATGCCTCACCTTCCAATCGATTTGAGGATCCCTTCCTGGACTTCTTTGATGGGAAATTAGTCGCATAATGACCCATTTCATGACAATTAAAGCATCTCACTTTAGACTTGTCAACCTTCTTCCCTCCATGAGAAGAATTTGATTCGGAATGGGACGCTTTCCCCTTCCCTTTCCTTGCCTTACTTGCTAAGTCCAGGTTTTCTTCATCATCATCCTTGGATGAAGAACCATCTCGAGTGCTCCTCTTGCATGAGATCCGACCATAGTCGTTCCTAATCCGATAGTTTCTCCCTTCCATTCACAGAGTCCTGGTAGCTATTCCATCTCTTTGGAAGGCCAAGGAGAGCGAGGCTCACCATATCATTATTGGCAGTAGTTATTCCCACACTACCAAGCTCATCTCTATAGGTGGTCAGCTTATTCAAATATGTGGAAATAGTATCGTCGTTCTCCATCTTGATTCTTCGAAGCTTATCCTTGAGCACCAATTTCCTTTGGTCGCTACTGTTCTGGTACAGGTCCTTCAATGTCTTCCACATTGAATATGGAGTATCCTTCCCATGGAGACTCCAGACAATATGGTCTCGAACTCCCTCAAGGATGATCCATCTCACCCTCACACACTTCTTCCACTCAACCAACTCTTGTGCATTAGTTGAACCCGGCTTTGGGATTTATTGATCAATGAAATCCTTCAAGCCATTGTCTTCTAATACAACCTCCATGCAATCTTTCCATGCTTTCGCGCTGCCTTCCAAGGCATACTTGAGTCTCAAGCCATAGAACGCCATTGGCCAACCTTGAGGTATGATAATAATTTGATTTGTACCTGCAACCTCGAACTTCAAACTTCGAATTCTCTTCTCCGTATACTGTTCATAGCTTTGATAAACTCAGCTCTGATACCATGTAAAATTTTTTGCAAATTCTCTACAAATATACCTCTGAGATCTATGTAGAAAATTTGGCTGTAGATTAAATTGATAATGCAATATACCAAAGCAAAATACTATAATCTACTTCTACTATAAAACTTGCGAAAGCTTAAAGATCAAGCTAAATCAGAGTTGAACACATATAACCATAAGAAGAAGAATCAATACACATGAAACACAAAAAATAATCAGGGGAAAGCCTTAGCTAAAAAACCCAATATCTGTATTATCATACAGATATTGGGTTGCATAAGAACTATACAAAGCCTTAGCTCTCACAGCTAGCCAGCTCTTAGTACAATCCTCATGGATGCTCACAGGCAATCAAAGCTTCTCACAAGCCTTCTCCTCTACCCTCCAAGCTCCTATTTCCTTGTGCAGTTTATCTTGGGTGATCCTCCTGTTACCAAGTGGAAGACTCTCAACCAAGTGGAACACTGATCTCTCGCACTGAGCTCACAACTTGTCAGAATTGCGCAATCCTCAAGGAACCTTACCTTGACTGCATGGATGAGTTTCCTTTATAGAAAAACACATGCAACTGATAGTAACCTATCCTTGACATTTAGCTCAAATGGGTCTTTCTCAGAATAGACATGAATGAGCTTCTGATGAGAGAATCTTTAGTTATATGGAGTACACTTGTTGAGTGCATGCATGCATCAACTGATTAATAACTCAAAATTAGTTCCTCAAACAGTTTGGAACTAATTTAACTGGACTTAACTTAGTAAACTGAGCTAACTAATTACAACTCAAATATAGCTCAATCTTATCTCCTTAATTAAGGGTCAATCTCCTTAATTTAAGGGATAACTGTTGCATGATTTCAGAAAGACTTCTAACTTGAATTTATCCAACTAATTAATCCATAATGAATTAATTGATTATTTCCAAGCAGCTGGTGAGACTAAATTCGAATTTAATTCAGAATTTTAATTCAAGGACAAATTAAAATTGGAATATTTTGGATTCTATTTTTATCATTTCTTGTTGCTATTTTCAACAAAAGATAATTCCATAATACTGAAATATTCCAAATAATATGATGCGAATAACACTGGACAATTATTATGTTAAGCTGATAGATAGCTAGCAACTTAATGTAATAAAGGTTTGTTCAAATGCAACATTCAACCTGAAATTCGTCTTGGTTCAATCCTGCAAGTTGGCTTGACAAGGTTTTAAATAAGTATAATTTTTTTAAATTCAATTAATAGTGTTGGAATAAACAATAATACTCATAGAAACAAATATAAAATGAAAACTGAATGATTTATTTATTAATGACCAAAGCCAAATAATAATTCTTTTTGTTGGTTATAGAAACAAAGAGTGCTTCATTATAATGGTCTACTGTTAATTTGGCAACTAAGGGAAAAATTCCCTCCTTTGGACAATCTTCCTCATCTAGAAAGATCCCTCCTAACCCTTGGAAGAATTTAATTTGGTTAAGGAAAAATGTATTTTTAATATGGAAACACACATGTGCACAAAAGAATAGGTCGACCCAAAAGAGAAATTGGACACCCTTGGAAGCCAAGTCAAGTGAGCATCATTTGGATATGATTTTCAAGCATCTTATTCTTCTCTCTTCTTTGGATTCGCTTGCACATGTTTGAAGCTGGTTTGTGAAATTGGTTCGTACAGGTCCAAAATTGCAGGATTTGAGCTTGCACATGTGAAATAGGGTTTTTGGTCTGTATTTGCAACGTTGGAATATGGAATTTTTGGCTGCAACCACTCACATACATGGTTCTCCATGCAGTTTGAGAGTTATAGTTGCATGCGTGGTCACAGGCTCTGTATGATTATGACCTAGGGTATTTTGACAGTTGACCGCAAGCTTGGAACATTGATTCTGATCAGTAATGCTGTTGAGTTCATCTCTTGGATATTGTATGGTTGGTTTTGTTGGATATTCTTATGATTGATGAATTGGAACATTGCACTATTTCTTTGCTGAACATTTTATTGGAATCTAATAAGAAGAAGAATTTGGAATGGTTTTCCCCCTTGTGGGGTTTTTCACTGGTATTCAACCAGATCATGCTCTATTTGTGCATGATTTTCTTCTGATGTCCTTTTATTATTCTGCTACATAGTTGATGTTATTGTTCTTTCTACATAATTTCTATTGATGTTATCATGATATGGGGTGAATGGAATATAAATTTTGAAAATTGTGTTAATGCAATTATATACATAAAAGAACAACACTTCCCTAAGAAAACTTAACATGGTATTAAAGCTGGGCTAAAAAGAAGTCACTAAAGATCACCTCTTTGAAGACACGATTGATGGAAGAAAGTGAAGATGGCAAAGACCTAAAAGAAGGATAGGGATTGAAGGAAGGCCTATGTAATCTGGTTATTAGGGTTTGATGAATAACATGAGTATAGGGTTTGGAAGAAACTTTGGAGTATGAAATAGCCTTGAGTTATGGAAGTTGGAAACCCTAGCATGATCAATGAGAAGTTCTTCTAGCACTTATGACAGATTTAGTGTAACCCTAGATGGGCTAGTTGCTAATGAATACGACTGGAAATTAAAGGTAACATTATTATATGGATAATGGATAGTAACGACTCTTCAAATTTGGTTCAAGAAAGAGATAATCACCTCTCATTAAAGATAATTACCTTCTAGATTTATTTATTCTTGACACTATTGTTGTTTAGATTTATTGTTTTGATCCTTCTTGGATGAATATTTGAGTATTTGAAAAGTTCTAACCTCCAGATGAGATGTGATAAGTAGATCCTTCTTGAGGATCATCTAAGGTGTAGGAAAAGAGAGCTAGTGTAGGAAGAGAAGAGCTAGTGCTGGAACGGGAAGAGGTTCCCAATGAAAGTTTTTGCAAAGTTGACAAAGTAGCATAAAATCTGAAAATTATGATATGTAAGTGATATAAGTTGCTAAGATATCTGAATGTTACAAGGTATGTATAGTACATTGTTTCCGTGTTATGATTTAGCTACAATATTGAATGACAAGTTAAGCCCCAAGGTATGACGAGAATATCACCTTCATAAATGTTTCATGGATATACATATGAAAGTAAGTTTTATTTCTGCTACATGTAATATATTGGTGCACTTGATATTTTGCAAGTATCTTACATTTTAGACATGGTGGATTTCCAGATTTTATAAAGAAGTATAAAAACACTGGTTTTGATAACTTTATACTATTGCCAATGCTTGTGATAAGCATGGTAACCTTGATAGTAATAATGTGGAAATAATATTTATACTTAATATTTTATAACTATCTTCTTGTTGATCTTGATAAGGTTTTGATAAACTATGATAACTTAACAACATAGTAAATTTGATAATGTGACAAAAATTGAAGCTTTGACTTGATGATGTTAGGGTTGTGAAGAAAAACGGTTGAGTAATGTGATAAAGAAGTGATGTTGCGATCTTTGAAGTATGAAGACACACTTGTCAGCTGCCCTAATTATATGACACTAACCTTTGATGAACGTTTTATGACATGTTCATATGATGTATATATGTCTAAGACCCTGATATAGTTTGACTCCACGATTTGATGTATTAATTAATGATTGTAGAGACTTCCAATTCAAAGGGAGAGACCCTTGATGAGATACCAACGCCTATTATTATTTGTGATGGATGATTACAGACTAAAGAATGGCTTCTAGACTTGAATAGATGATCATTTGACATTGTTGAAGGATCTAAGGTAGTTAGAGTTAATGAGATCCTTATTTCATGATAACTATTTGTGAGGTATTTAACTTTACTTCTTAGAATAATATTCACTTGTTATTATTATTAGAGTGAGTCTTCTTCGTTCATCAAATAGATACCAAAAACAAGGAGACAAGAACACACGATGTTGGCTTTCTTCTGGGGTCAAAACATCTCCCTCTTGGAGAGGAAAACCCGCACAAAATTATTCTTATAGAGATTCCAATTGATGAATACCAAGACCATGACCCTTGGCATATTATGCCACTCTAAGACCAAGACACCAATGTTGGGTATACGACCAAAGTCCCACATTGACTAGAAGTGGGGAGGATCATGGGTATATAAGGATGGACAAATATCTCCATTGGTTTGAGGCCTTTTGGGGTAAATCCCAAAAACAAATCCATGAGGGCTTAGGCCCAAAGTGGACAATATCATACCATTGTGGAGATATGTGGTGTCCAGAGTTCTTACAAGTGGTATCAGAGCCAAGTTCCGAAGTTAGCCAAGTGGATGAATCCTCGGAATGTCGAACGAAGATGGTGGGGCCCGGTAATATCATGATGGGATCCATGGATGAGCTCGGTTAGATAGGCGGTGTGCTCCAGATTCTTCATGGACGTGTCCTAGTCCCAACACAGTGAAGAGGAGTTGACCTGGGATAGAGAAAGCTCTTGAGGCAGGTGGTGCTCCATGTAAGTCGTGTGCTTCCAATGCATTGGAGCGGAGAATCCTGGTTGGTAGAGAGTGGACGGATGGATAATCGTTTGAGGGGAGGCTCGATGGTCCTTTGTTCGAGGGGAGGATTGTTGGGTATACGACCAAAGTCCCAAATTAACTAGAAGTGGGGAGGATCATGAGTATATAAGGATGGACAAATATCTCCATTGGTTTAAGGCCTTTTGGGGTAAAGCCCAAAAACAAATCCATGAGGGCTTAGACCCAAAGTGGACAATATCATACCATTGTGGAGATATGTGGTGTCCAAATTTCTTACAACCAATCCTCTTATTTGTCATTGCTGAGATCATCTTCATCACTGCTACTTCACTAAGGTCATCATTATTACAGTTGGACCATTATTGTACCTTCACTGATATCCTAATCTTGTATCTCATGTCTCCATCAATATATATTCTAGGATCATAACTTCATATTGAATGTATGTTAAGACTGAATGTGTTACTATTGGATCACCGAGATCAACATCATCACAATTGATACTGTGATTGCATTTTCTTGCACCGAGATCTTCACTTCCATAACTATGCCGATACTGCACCACAAATATCTTTAACTATGCCAAGATTGTAAGTGCTACCATGATTCTTTTCATCATAATTAAAGTGAGAGTATATTACTAAGATATCACCAAGAAAATGACTGCATTTAATGTGTCATGACTGCTTTCAGTATGTTGAGACTGTGATCATGAAGAGGCCGAGGCACAAATATACTTATCTCTATAATTTCCTTGCATTGAGCTATGTTCCACTAAGGAGGAAACCTTGTAATCATCATCGATATCTTGTACTTTACTGTTCCATCCAAAATTTCAGAGCTTCCTGCACCCATATGAAATTACAGTGAGTCTGAGTTTTCTGTCTTTCTGTGGTGACGCTAGCGGGGTATTTATAGTTATTTTTCCTCCATAATTAGCCGACACGACAATGAACCGATGTGTCACATGATGTGAGCCGACATGACTGCATTTAATTCTTTTTGCTGGTCAACATGATGAAGAGGATTTTGCTTGTCATTTGGAGGGTTAGTCTAGACATTTCTATAGACTTGTATACATTACATAGGCTCAAGAAGAGATTCTTCATATGCCATTGACTTTTTGAATTAATAATAAATCATAAATGATCTCAATGGGAGCCACTAATGAATAAATAAACCTTTCTCTCATGAAACCCATGCAACAAGGCATAATAATAAATTCATTTTCTTAAAAATCATAATTACAATTTCTTGAAGATCGAACCTAGTTACACTTTCTTCAATAGAAGGAAGAGACCATAATGAATTCATGATACATTCCAGGATGCTAAGATCCATGTTCTTACTAAAAGTTCCTTTAGAAGCTGTGCCGATATTAGGGATATGTTATGAGCACTATGATTCATGCTGAGACTTCCACAAATTTTGAAGAAGCAATGAAAGAACAAGTTTGGAAGGATGCTATGGCTAAATATTATGAATCCATTATGAAGAATGAGTATGGGATGTTGTTCCGAGACCTAAAGGAAAGTTTTTCGTAACCTTGAAATGGTTATTAAAGATCAAACATGGGGCTGATGGAAGCATTGAAAATTACAAGGCAAGGTTTGTGGCTAGAGGATTCTCCCCAAAAGAGGGGGAAGATTACGATGACACCTGTGAACCTATTGTTTACGATGACACCTGTGAACCTATTGTTTCCCTTGCTGCTAATCAACGATGGACACTTCACCATATGGATGTAAATATAACATTTCTTCGTGGAATTCTATAGGAAGAAGTATATGTTAAGCAACCTCACGGATTTTAGGTCAAGGATAAGAAGACTCATTTTTTCAGGTTGAAGAAAGCATTATATGGTTTGAAGCAAGCTCCCTGAGCTTGGTATTCCCACATAGATAGTTACTTGGTGAAGCTTGGATTCACAAGAAGCAGTGCTAAATCAATTCTCCACTTGAAGGTGGTTCAAGGCATGCCTTTGATTTTGGTTTTATATGTTTATGATCCATTCTTGACAAGTAGTGAGCCTTTGATGATCTAGTGTAAGAGGGAGCTAGCCTCTGGGTTGAAAATGAAGGATATTGGTATGATGCACTACTTTTGGAGGTGTGAGACTGCATGGAAACACCAATGTTGACTGGTTTGAAAACGTAATTGAAAGGAAGAACACATTTGGTTGCTGCTTTAGCTTGGGATCTGCCATGATATCTTAGATGAGCAGGAAATTGAATTCCGTAGTTCTAAGCACGACAAAGGCAGAGTATATTACTGCTAGCATGGCTAGTTGCAAGGCATTTTGATTAAGGAATATTTTTTGGAGCTGTTTGAGCAGGTCCTAGATACAACAATGATATATTATGAAAACAAGTGTGGGATCCGATTGGCTTTAGAATCCTGTATATAGCTGGGACAAAGATATCTTCATGTATAGAGGCAATGCTGCTGAATGAGACAAGCTTAGGCTTGTGGTTGCTGCCTCAACAAGAGGGAGAAAGGATGAATAAGGTATCCTTTTATGACATGTATTTTCTCTAACATAATATTTGATTTGATGTCTCGTATGAATAAGAAAACAGAGGAAGAATTCTTGAAAATACTGCATAAATTAGTGTGCTTGAAGCCGACATCAGATACAAGCACCTTGATATGTTTCTTTATATTCAGAGAGTAGCATGGATTGATGGATGTGATCCTCCTTGGTAAGGGTCCTTATTGATCAAGGACACTAAGCTATGCTCTTCCCCCATGGCTGAGCTCCCAGGGTGAGGAACTGAGCCTTAGAGCTCCTGGGGTTGAGCGACCTCTGGATTTGACAGAGTATACCCCAGTTGGCATTTTTCTTTCCCACCATCTAGCCAATGGGTGTTGGATGCTTGAGTTAGGATAGATCCTTACCATTATGGTAAGTGGCATCCCATGCAGGTGTTCTACCACTGAATCTTAAGGGTCATGTTGGGAAGATCAACACATTTTCTCGAGTTGTAGCATTGGGCTTCCCATTGGTAGAGTATCCCAGGTTGTACCATTGAGCTCCCTGATGGCAAAGTTTACAGGGTTATAGCATTGAGCTCCCTGTTGGCGGGTTTCCCGAGTTGTAGAATTGGTTAGCCACTGGCAGAGATTCACGAGTGGTAGCACTGGGCTCCTCACTGACATATTTCTGTGTAGTAGTAGTGGCTCCCCAATGGATACATGGTGATAGATTGAGCTCCCCTACGATGTCAAATTATTCTTTTAGATTCGAGAGTGTTCAATAGATGAGAAAAGATGAGCAGAGATAAGAAAATATGGTTAAGGATGAGCCTAGATGAGTATAGAAAAGTAGAGATGAGCAGGATGAGCATAAATGAGTAGAAATGACATTTGATTTGATATTTGAGATGGGACACATGTTGCAATCAATAATTTTTCCCGAGCTGAGAGGGAGTGTTAATTTGGAATGTCAGGGTCAAATTCCCTCCTTTGGACAATCCTACTCCTTAAGAAATACCCCTCCTAGCCCTTGGAAGAATTTAATTTGGTTAAGGAAAAATGTATTTTTAATATGGAAACCCACATGTACACAAAAGAACAGGTCGACCCAAAAGAGAAATTGGACCATGGGGCCTTCACTAGGGGAGAAATACCATACCACGTTCATTCATATTGGGGGATATATATTGAGGAAACAATAACATAATATATTGAGCATATAATATGGGGTAAAGCGTTTTTATATTGGTAGGTATAAAAAATGGAACTCAAAGTTAATGAAAAAATATAAAGGGGCATAAAAATGTTAATGAAAAATGGATACCTACAATATCTAGTGAAAGTAGGGGTTTTTTAAATTGGGAATATGTATTGGGTTTGTATTGGTAGGGAGTTACATAATGTGATTTTTAGAGGTATTTTCCAATATGTAGTCAAATTAATGGTATTGTTTAGTATGCCACAAATGCATGAGTGATGTCAAAGGTTCATTGAGTGAATCCCCCATGAATTGGACACCCTTGGAAGCCTATAAATACAAGTCAAGTGAACCGCATCTCGATATGATTATCAAACATATTCTTCTTCTATCTTCTTCAAATTGGATCACACCTGGTTGAAGTTGGTTCGCGAAATTGGTTCATGCAAGTATGAAATTACAGGGTTCTTCGTGCGGCTAGAGAGTTACAGCCGCACACACGGTCACAGGCTCCATGTGGTTGTGACCTAGGGTATTTTGATAGTTGACCGCAAATCTTGACCATTGACTACATGCTTGGAACTTTGTTTTGATTAGTGTTGTTGCTAAGTTCATCTCTTGGAAATTGTATGGTTGGTTTTGCTAGATAGTCTTGTGATTGATGAATTGGAACATTGTACTCTCTCTTTGCTGAACATTTTATGACAATCTAATAAGAAGAATAATTTGAAATGGTTTACCGCCTTGTGGGGTTTTCCCTTGGTCCTTGACCAAATCATGGTGTCTCATTTTGTGCATACTTTTCTTTTGATGTTCCTTTTATTATTCCGCAACATAGTTGATGTTATTGTTCTTTCTACATAATTTCCATTGATGTTATCATGATACGGGGTGAATGTAATTTAAATGGTGAAAAGTGTCTTAATGCAATTATCTAAAGAAAATAACAATACTTCCCTAGGAAAAATTAACATCTACATGACCACAAGACCTCTGATTTTACATAGAATAACAATAATGTTTCTCCTATGTTGCTTCAAGACTTTCTACATAGACTGTAAAAAAGACCATTAACTTGTTACAATAGTGAAATAAGCCTAAAACCTCCATTTTCGGCTGCTGATTCTAGTTTTTGCAGTGCTTTCTGCATAAAAATATCCCCAGAGTTTGGAACCCAATCTCATCTTAGAACTTATTTATAATTATAATTAAAATTCTCAAAAAGTAGAGTTGTTGAAAGATCAATTTAGATCCATGATTTTAGTGCTGTAAATATTCCTCTTCTTTCTCTGTTTCTTCCATATAATTGCTCCAAATCTCTTGTGCCTCTTCTCTCTAACAAGCTTTGCCAAAAATAACATTAAAAATAAGTTAAATCTGCATACAAAATCAAAATGCAAAACTGCCAAAACAAATTCTCACATTAAAATTAAATTTAATAAATTAAATAAAGAAGATCCATGCTTTTGATTATTCTGTGTGGATATTTATTTGGTAGAATTGATCATTTGAAGCAAATTTGAAATAAAAAGATATTTTGGGCCAATGGAATTCCCGAAAACCAAACTCAAAAAATTTGATTTTTGATTGCAAATTCATAGTTGTATATTTTGCCACCTTTTTGAAGTAGTTAGTAACTAAATCTAGTCATGTAACCACTTCTAGATCCTTCCCAAAGAATCATATTTCCAAGGAGCCTTCATTTACTCAATTTTGTTGAGTAGAAGTCAAAATAAAGCCATCCAAAGTTTAGGTTTTACGAACATTAGTTTGCTGGAAAATGCATAGTGTTGGGTATTTATTTAAAATTCTAGCTAGTTTATTTATTAAGAATTATTTTAAATAAATATTTTAAATCTATTTTAAATTTATAAATTTAATTTTAAAAATAATAAAAAACAAATTTTAATTAAATTAAATTATGTTTCAAATAAATCAAAATGAAAACAAATAAATATAATAAGAAATAAACAAATTTGATAAAAACGAGTTCTTTAAGATTAGAATTAAAATGAGGGTCTTTTAAATGTTTTACAGTGTAGGTATATGGTGAAGGGAGATGGGTGGCTGGACGAGGGCGTGGGAGGAGGCCCACATGGACGAGAGTAGGACCTCATTCCCACATATTGAAACTTTAATCAAAACTTTCATGTTATAATATGAAAGCTCCCACTCATCCCCTCGAAGCAATTCCATGTCAACTCGCGGCTGTCACCCTAGAGGATTTCGAACAGGTGCCAATGCAAAACCTTCAGAGAGTTGGGGAACTAAGAGAGAATATTCTCTTATTTTAATTTTTTAATAAATTTGATTTATATTATATTTCATATTAATATGTTTTACTTTATATGTGTGTGTTGGGCAGTTTTTATTAAATATTAAATTAAGAAAAATAATTAAATAATTAAAAAAATAAATTTACAAACTAATTAATTTAATTAATTTAATAAAAATATTAAATAAAAATAATAAAATATATTTTTACATATTTTATATCCAAGCAACAAAATTGATTTAACTTTGACAAAGCATATTTCCCAAAGTAAATGAGACAAAATTTGAATTGTTGGAAAGCTGACATCAAAATGAAAGTAATGAAATCATCAAAATGAAAATATCTAAAAATAAAGCAAACCAAAACATCTTAAAAATGATACTAGTAAAATCTAAATGGAAGGTCCCATTAATTTTGAAAAATTAAGGGGGGTGTTGTGGCCACAACATCCCAATGAATATGAGCTTTGATGATCACAAACATCCAATCCCAATTTTTTCACCAACTTTACTGCAATGAGATTTCTCTGCAATCTTAAGTTGAATAAAGCATCAATATTTGTTTTCTCAACTTGTATCTTGACATGGAAGAATTCAATCTTTTCATTCTCTTGTTGTTGTTGAAGGCTACTTAGATTCATCTTTTTATGTATTAATGTACATACAATATTCTCATCCACATCCAAGCTACTTTCAACCTAGTTGCTTAAATCATTGGCCATGAGATTCTTCTTCTTATTATATTTCTTTTTGTTCTTTGGGTTAACCTTTGGATACAACTTCCAACTCTTCTCCTATGTATGAATGCCAATGTTACAGTGGTTGCAGTGATTGTTGGTATATTTGCACTAGTTTGCTGTGGATGTCACCTTTTTGTATGTTCCTGCTTTCCACTTCTTCTTCCCCTCCTTAGAAGCATCCTAGTTCTCCTTTTGCTTCAATCCACTTGATTTCCCTTTCTTTTGGCCTATGTTGTCTAGATATTGTGCCTACACAAAAGCCCCATCCATTGGTCTAGGCTTGAACAAAATCACTTGCTTTTGTAGATGGGTATATTTACCCCCAAGATACTTAAGGAGTACTTATGGGTTCTTTGGGGAGATACACAACATTATGTCCATCTTTCTAAATTATGTAGTGTACTCGTATACACTCTTCCCCTGCTTTTTCCTAGAGTAGTGCCACCAAAGTCACTGGTCCTCTACATAACCGATAGGGTAAAATTGTGACTTTATGAAGGTTTTAAAGCCATCCCACTTAGTCACTGGAGGATCTCCCTCGAGGTCTTAGTGTGGCTTTCCCACTAGGTCAGACCATGACCCTCTAATTTCAGTTGCACAAATGAAATCTCCTTCTCTCCCTCTATATGATGAACATTGAAATAAACTTCTAATTGATGCAACTAGTGATTTAACTTCAGAGTATTGATATCACCTTGATACAAATCGATATCGATCTTCATTTTAATTTTGAACCAGGATTGTGAATGGTTCACTACACTAAAACTAGGTTGATCTTTTCCAGGTTCTTTCTTTGGTTCCTTTATTTTTTCCCGATGTCTTGAAATCCCCTTTGATTAGACCTCTCCATTTTAACCCCCATATTCTCCGAATAGCTTGAACTTATTGGTTAGGGCTACCATGCGGATATTCACATTACGATTTATATCGATAACTTGTTCTTATAGCCGTGAAAATCTCTTCTCTGCAAGATTTGCAGAGTTATCATAGATTTGTCGACCATCACTGAGGTTTTATGAATTTTGGCTTAGATGATATAGATCCCGTACAGATCTCCACAATATACCCAAATAAACTTAATCTGATACCAATATGATCCATAATATGCTAGGATCTGTGCAGTTGTTCTCTTCCTGGAAGAGGTATGGAGAATGAAATGGGAGAGGTACAAAAAGAAAGGAGACTGTTCTGCTAAAATATATTAGAAAATAGAAATCCTACATTATGAGCATTTATTTCTCCTTATATTTATTAATCTATTAATTATTGTTTAGTGCGTATGCATGTAAATTACCATTAGAGATATTTTTAGGTCAAAAGGGGCCTCAAAACAAAAATATAAAACCAAAATCAACTTTATAATAACCAATAGGATTCAAGATGATTATGTCAACCATGGGGTATGATTCACCATTTGTGGAGTAAAAAAGTCAAAATAAAAAAATGTTTTTTCAACTCATATTTTTGACTTATCTCCCTACGATTTTACTCAAATTTCGATTAGGAACAATCATTGGATGTAGAATTAAATTCTTCATCCAAGTAGTACCCATGTTGCATACTTTCGATGGACCATGCTAAACAAAAAATGGGAAAAAACATGAAAAAAACGTGATTGCAATAACATTTTTTCATGTATTTCTCATTTTTTGTGTAGCATAGTCCATCGAAAGTATGCAACATGGGTATTCCTTGGATGAGGAATTAAATTGTACATCCAGCGAGTGCTCCTCCTCGAAATTTGAGTAAAATAGGAGGGAGATAAGTTGAAAATATGAGTTGAAAAAGTAGTGTTTTTTTCCCTCTAAAATTTGATGATGTAATCTAATCTTATTTTATTTTATTTTGAAGAAAAATCATAATTTTATTCAACCTGAATCAAGGAACAAAATTAAATTTTGTAGATGCCTATAGGCATTCCTTTAGATCAACCTTTCGACCAATGCAAAAAAAAAACAAAAAAAAAACAAAAAAATAAAATTACATGGCCAGTCAATAGTTGGCACCTAAAATCCAAAACCAATAAGAAAGAAAGAAATTGGGACTAAGAAAAAATACTTATTCACCCTTTCTACCCTTCTTCTTTTCTAATTTTTGTCATTCTCCTTAATCAGGAGTGGACATTACAATGATTAGTTGGTTGTCTACTGTTTTCCTAATATATATTTTATCTGAGTTTGAGTTCTCAGAGGAAAAAGGATGTTTGGATCCTTTGGTTTCCTTCTCCTTCTGCATTTCTTGATCAAAATTTCCTTTTGCATTTGGATTGTGCAACCTTGCTTCCACCATTCCTTCCTGATTGATTTCTTCTCTTGTTGGAGGAGTTTGTGGATTTGAGTTATCCTCAATTATGGGATCCTCTCCCTCTTCTTCATTAGGTTGTTAGGTTGGGAATTTCCATCCATTAGGCTTCTTGACTAGTTTCTTTCTCTTTCTAGGATATTTATTTTTCAAAAGACATGTGTTTTGTAGATGACCAGTTTGTAGACAAGAGCGACATCTGAATGCCGTATTCTCAAAATCTAAGAACTGAGTCTAACACTAGTTGTGCGCCAGAAGAATACGATTAAAAATTCCTTTGCTAAGGTCCACCTGTAAGAAGATTAAGGAAAAAATATATATTTCTTCTTCTGTTATTTGTTTGTCCATTTTAATGTATCTCCCCAATAGGTTACTGATTCCTTCTAAGACTTCTGGATGCTAGAAATGAAGGGGTAAATTATGCAATATTACCCACACTGGCATTTTGGAGACCACCATTGAGCTGGAATCGAATTACTTGAACCATGGGGTGATAAATAGTCTCACATTACCCTAGAACCATGGACCCTCTTGTATAACATATTCTATGATCTTTGATGATTCAAATTTTACTATGAAGAAACCCTTGGCACATAGATGAACCTCACAGTCTCATGTCCAGGTCATAAAAATCCATTGAAAGAGAACCCAAGATTTTGGCCAAAAACCATTAAACCTAGAAATCAATTCCTAGGATTGATAGGTTGTGTGAAGATTATTTGACTCTACTAGAACTATTGTCATTTCCGGAACTTGTTTTGTCTGCTCCACAGTATAGGGCCCAAGAATGTTTAGAGTCTATTCAGATTTACCTGATGCAATATATTTGCCTTTAAGATCATATTTGAATGAGGTAGATCCATGGATTCGTATAGACGATCCTTCATGGAGTCTCAGTTTAATGATAATTGTGGAATTCCAATCTACATTGTAGTCCTGTAGCTGTTGATCGTCCTTCATATATTTACTAGCATAGATCAGAATTTGTGATTCCATTGGAATCCTAGATCTGTTATGGATCTCCCTTTTCAAATCTCGAACCAAACAAATACTTCATGACTCCCATGAGGATCGACCTTCCAAATGGGGTTTGAGCGAAAATTTGAAATACTTTTCTTGTACATATTTTTTCCTGGGAGATCAGCTTCCCAGACTTTGCCATTTCCTTATTTTCCTCTGCATGTTTCTTTTTCCTGTGATGGGATATTACCAAATCCACCATGAAGCTCAAATCCACCATTAGAGAAAATTTTGGGGTTATCGATGCCCTGTAAATTGCATCCAATAACCAGCGAGGGAATCCATTTAGGGGGAGGCCCATTCCACGAGTTGTAGTCTTTGTAACAACGATAATACACCATTTGATGAAAAGAAAATGGGTAATCGGGTCTAGCAGTCTTGCATGCCATTGACAAGGGATTCACGGACGTCTTAGAAGAAAAGCACCAGACAAAACCATACACCACAAAATCAAACGACACGCGGCTCCAAACTCTTGCACCCCACCAGAGAACAATAATAGTATCTCCAAAACTTTGATACAATAGCATAGGAGTGCTTGTATTACCTCGCAACCAATCCATGCTACCTTTATTGTTCCTGCGAGTATACCCGGGAGAAAACGACACCATCGTGACCTCCATAGAGTCAAAACTCTTTTCACCAAGCTGCAGCTCATCCAACGAGCAGAAAAGATCCACCACAGGGACAATACCCCTACCTCCATTCGGCTCCCTGGGCCCTTATTGAAAAAAGGTCAGTTGATACGTTGTGAGAATAGTATGGCCCCAACCTAGGCTATGATCACGCTGTTGCCCAAAGATACCATGTCCCGGAACCCCATTGGCCCCAACTTCGAACCTTATGTCCTTTATGATGCCATGACTAACAGAGGAGGAAGACGAAAGCCTAGCCATCACTCCACAATCTTTCTTAACTTTATGTTATATACTAATCTTATTTTATTTCCACTATTATTTTATAATATGCCTGATGAGTCCCATTTTAGAACTAAAATTTTCTCTAATGAATTATTGAGAAAATAGAGAGTAGTGAAATAAAAACTCACAAACCACAATTGACATAAGATATATCTTGGGAAACCCTTTTGATAGAAAACCAGATGGAAGGTGAGGCTGCTTTTCTCTCTTTATCTAAATAGAAAATGCCTACAAGTACAAATAATTAAGTCCTATGGCCCATGGGCTACTATAGTGCACAAACCCTCTCTATGTACTATCGCCCTATCCTCCTTGACTACTTTTCTTAGCTCTGGAACAAAACCCCTTTTTCTCCTAGTGGCCCAGTTATAACATAAATATATAGCCTATTAATGATTAGGTTTGACTCCTTCAACTCTTAACTAGAGTTATAATATGAACTCTTCTAGAGTATTCTTCATCATGACCATGTGGCTAACCCCTTTTTCTTTAATAATGGGGCTAACGTGGCATCCTCTTGAATTATTGTGGTTGAAAAAGGAAGGTCAACTTTTGAGGGGCATAATTTTTGCATATAGACTCTAATTGAGGCGATTCTTACATTATTGGAAATGTATCAATGTGTAGAATAGGAAAAAAAGGTTCCCCATTTAAGCAACACATTTTTACACTTAAAAACACCATTTTATGCCTCAAAATGATCCTCAAAGGTTTCCGACCCCAATTTTCCAAACATAGTCTCGTTGGTAAAAGTGGTCTAGTGAGTTGATTCCTCCACTTTTCCAGTCTAAAAGCATTGAGATAGATGAAAGATAATATAATGATCCAATTTATATTATGAAGAAAAAGTGGCAAACATATACTGTAATGTGAGCCTTCTCATGATGATCTTGACCAATAATATTGGGCTATTTAGAGAATATGGAGGTTCTAATGCAGTGGTTGGATTGGAGGGGAAATAAGTAGATTGAGAAGAACCAGAGAGGGTATCTAAGAAGGGCTCTAAAAGTACCAACCCAATACGAGTGCCATGAACCATTCACAATCCTTGTTGAACATGGAAGCGAAGGTTGACATCAAGCCATATGAAGGTGATATTTATTCTCTAAAGCTAAATCATTGGTTACAACAATTAGACGTTTATTTTAGTGTTTATTATATAGAGGAAGAACATAATATTTCATTTTCTCTATTGAATTTAGAGGGCCATGTATTGACCTGACGAGAAATCCACATGAATGCCTTGAGGTTGGATGATGATCCTCCAGTGGCTAAGTGGGAGGATTTAAAAATTATCATAAAGTCACAATTTTACCCTATTTATTATGTAGAAGACCAGTGGATTCGATGGACTTACTTCAGGAAAAAATAGGGGTAGAATGTGTAAGAGTAGACCAATGAATTTAGAAAGATGGCCATAATACTAGGTATCTCCCTAAATAACCCAAATGTACTACTCAAGTATTTATGGGGTCTACAAAATCGTTTGTAAAAGTTCAAGTCCAAATTGATGGACAAGGATTGTGTACAAGCATAATACCTGAAGAGCACAAGCTAGAATAAAGGGAAATCAAGTGGGTTGAAGCATAAGGAGAACTGACACAACGGAAACAATGGTTCAATATAAACCCACAATTGGATCTATAAAACCCAAGAATCACCCCGCTGAACACCCCTTTTCCTTTGAAAACTATGCCTTTTCCTTTCGGAACCCAAAAGCCTTCGAAAAACTTTAAAAACAATGTTTTTCCCTTTTGGGACCAAAATACCCTTGAAAAGTCTAAAACAACACTTTTCCGCCTTCTTAACCAATTCAGTGTGTTAGCGCTGCGGATCAAGATCTGACCGATCGAACGGTCAGGATTAAATGACAATATCGACGATCGAGGTTCCAACGATTCACAAATATCGACTCTATCCCTTGGTGGAGGTTCAATGCGATGTTGCTAATCGCTATCAGCAATTGCAATGGCCACTTAACACTTTATAACTCTCGCTCCCAAATGCCGATGCGACATGTCGGTGATTGCATATCACAAAGGTTTGGGGACAAGCCTTTGTCATGCACCGATCCAACTGCACGATGTGATATATGTGTCGGACCCGATAAGGCCAAAAACTCCCATGCATAAGTTTTCAAATCTGCCTTCCCGAATCCGCTAAGTGTTTAACGTGATTTCTCTTTTTAAACGAATTTCGGCTATACAACAAGTAAATACACAGGGGCGATGCGATTTGTGTTCTGCGGATCTGATAGGATTCAAAACCTCCATCTAAAGGATTTGAAGTCTGGATTTCAATCCGAATGTGTTTTATGCCTGATACTTAGTTTATTTGGGTTTTCTTCTTTCAAAACCAGAACATTGGAATGCACTCGCCAAATGATCCTTTAACACATTATCTCCATTAAAAAGTATGAAGAACACAAGCCAGCATCAATATCATCCAATTCAAAGAAAAGCAAGCATTTGAAGGACTCCATGGGTTGTTTATATCATTATGCATGCAACACTGATTTATTCACAATAAATAATAACAGAGTCTCGGCCTTAGGCTAGATTACATAGATAAAGACCTTTGTCTCCAAAAAAATTGCAATCCACTCACTCTCTCTATCCTCTCGCTTCACTCCTCTCTCGCTCATTACATTTTCCTTCCTTCTATCCATCGATAAAGACTCTAACCATATCTAACAACAAATCTCTATTTTTTAATAGATCTAACAAAAAACTCTATTTTTAATAGATCTAACAACAAATCTCTAACTCCTAGCTCTATGCTAACAATATCTATCTTTGAATCTAAAATAAGACAGTCTCTAAATTATTAAAATAATGAATTATAACTAATTTCTTGAGAGATCCAACCCTCTCAGTAAAACTGGTTTTTTTTTACTAATCAGGTCAATTAATTTCAATCTCTTTTAGCCACAACATGTGAACAAGTTTTCACATTGCTAGCTAAGTCCGGATGCTCCTGCATCAGACTCTCGGGGAAGAAAAGAATCCTCCTTCAAACTTTCAGGACTTACTCCATATTTCTGTAGTTCTACTGCTATCAACCAGCTAGCATCCTCCATTGGCTATCCTCTCCATTTCACTAAACACTGGAAATAAGTTTGTCCTCTGGTTCTTTTGGATACTGACTTCTCCAAAACAGCTTCCACTTCCTTCTTAGCTGTCTTTGGCATTTGTTCTTCCCAGTTCACAGTTTGAACTTCATCCCCTATAGCTTCCTCCTGCAACTCTGTCTCTGCCTCTCTGTATGGATACAAATCTGCAACATTAAAAATGGGGGATATTACAATCCCTTCTAGTAACTCAATCTCATATGCATTGGCTGAAAATTTTCTTACAATTTTGCAAGGTCCTATTTTTTTCATTTTCAGTTTGTTGTAAGTTTTAGTAGGAAATCTCTCTTTCCTCAAATGCACCATCACTAAGTCTCCCACTTGGAATTATTTCTCTCTTCTTTTCAGATCTACCCTATGTTTGTATTTGTTGCTACTTTCCTGCAATTTGCCTTTGACTTCTTCCTATAATCTATGCATCTGTTCCGCAAATTCTTCAGCGCTTGCACTCCTGGTTTCCTGTTTTCCCAAGTCCCTGAGCTCATACACACCTCTTGGATGCATTCCAAAGACAATATGAAATGGACTTATTCCAGTGCTTCGGTTTGGTGTATCATTGTAAGAAAACTTAGCTTGAACTAGTGCCAAATCCCACTATTTGGGATTCTAATATACTAAGATCCTTAATATATTCCCCAAGCTCCTGTTCACTACTTTAGTTTGTCCATCTATTTGAGGATGGTATGCTAAACTAAAACTGAGGTTAGCTCCCAGTTTCTTCCAAAGAGTCCTCCAGAAATGCCCTACAAACTTGGTATCTCGATCAGATACAATACTTACAGGTAACCCATGCAATCTCACAATCTCTGGAAAGAATAAATTAGCTATGTGTGTTGCATCACTAGTTTTCCTACATGCAATGAAATGTGCCATTTTAGAGAATCTATCTACTACAACATAAATGGAATCATTCCCTTCTGGGTTTTTGGTAATCCCAGAAAAAAATCCATGCTAACTGCATTGCACTGTCGGTCTGGTATGGGCAATGGCTGATACAGTCCTGCATTCTGACTCCTTCTTTTGGCATGCTAACATATCCTGTATTTCTCAACAAACTTCTTAACATCAGTTTGCATTTTTGGCCAATAATAAAAAGCATTCATGTTATCGGGAAATCTAGTGTCCACTCAGAGCTGCTAGTCCCACTAAGACTGGTAGCTATTGTTTGGTCAATTTAGAGTGTCCTAAATTGCTACATTAATTTTTCGATTCGGGATTCCTAAGCTGACGAAGTGTGGCGCACTATATGTGCAAGATAACCTATCTCTTACTTTTTGTCGGTTTTTTTTTTTTTTTTTTTTTTGGGTTTATCTTCGTTGATTTCCTAACGTGAGATGGAAATTCTAAAAGACAAGTATGGATATAAATGTTCAAGGCAATGATGTCCTTTATAATGATTTCCAAAGCTTCAAACTTCAAAAGGGGTTTAAAACATGCAATGATAAAATTAATTCCTAAAAGAAAATGAAAATGTGCCACTATACTAGTCAAACAAACAATGAACTATTGATCATGAAACCATTATCCTTGCTGCTGTCTAAATACAAAAGAAATTGTACTCAAAGAAATCCAAACATTGCAAGTAAAGTAAAGCTAAAATAAAATTACATCAACTCATATTCTGACCCCTCGTCAGTTAGTCTCGCTATGGCTTTCAGAGGTAATCGTAAACAACTTGAGCAATCTGATATCTAATTTGCAGAAAAGTAAACTAATATAAAATTACACACTCATACTTCAATCCCTCACCATTAGTCTCGCTATGGCTTTCGGAGGTAACAGATAATGACATGAGCAATCCAATATCTAATTTGCAGAAAAATAAACTAATATCAAATTACACACTCATACTTCAATCTCTCACCATTAATCTTGCTATGGATTTCAGAGGTAACTGATAATGACATGAGCAATCCAATATCTAATTTGCAGAAAAATAAACTAATATCAAATTACACACTCATACTTCAATCCCTCACCATTAGTCTCGCTATGGCTTTCGGAGGTAACTGATAATGACATGAGTAATTTAATATCTAAGCCAACTAATAAAGCCAATGAACAGAAATAAAATAAACAAAATAGAGCTGGAATTAAAAACTAAGAAATGTAAGTCAACAGAAAGATAAAACTGATTCCATGTCATTAGTCATTGTAAAACTATGTGCAAATGCCTGGGCTGCCTACTGTAATCTGGAACAAATACACTGATCAGCATTAACAGCAATGGAAAGCATGCAAAATTATGGACAAAAATAAAATGTTAGTACCATAAGAAATGCAATATATACAAGTGAATAACTATGGCATAATGAACGTAAAAACACAACATGAAACTATACAACAATAAACAAAACCTCGGTGTGTGCAGGGGCCCTCTGCACAACCTCGGGCAACAGCTATCAACCACGAATTATGCTCAGAAACAGAGTATTCTCATATATTCAGAATGCAGTCATAACGACGAAACAATGTCACAGCACAGTGGGCTCGTTAACAATCAACGATACATTCCAAAAGACTAACTATGATGCATATGGAGACACATTATTTATAACAGAAGGCTACATAACTGATTTCCTAAAAACTGCGCTGCCAGAGGACACGTGAACGACAACGTCCAAGAATCTAGCATCATGGTTGCCGAGATGATGCAATCTAATGAAAGCGGCTTGTTGGATTTACATCGTGGGCAACCTACAGGTGTCAGCATGCCTCCAGAAGTCTAGAAACGGTCACGAAAGTCTTTACGTGCTTGAAATGGAGTCCTGTTGCTGTAGGACTTCTCCTGTTTGACCACTGCTTGACCCCTGTTGACTACGACCTCCTTTTATGAATCCAGCTAGACCAATGGGACACAAACCATGTCCACATAATTTCCAACTTGCCCATGTGGTTCAATTTTCCTGATGATACCTGCAATGTAGACTTTAACAAAAACAACCGTGGAAAGTTGACCCAGCTGCGAAATGTGACAAGATTTCGCAGCTCATAAGCAAAAATCTAGTTCAAACAGCAACACAAAGACATAGTCAAGAAACCACTTTAATTGCTCTTTTATAACTAATATGCAATGATATTGACAGCTTAGGAGGTTCAGGTAAATGGAAAGAAGCTAGAAAAAGGTGTAAGAAAGATGTAAGTTTGGGGCTCAACATACCCCCACTGTGAAGGTGTTGCATGTCCTCATGCAACCAAAATTTTGACTATCCCCCCTTCAAATCATATGTTTTGAAGCTTCTGCCAGTACATCCAGCCCTCTTCTTCTCTTTCTTGGTGCTACTAACATCCTGGGCTTCTTCATCAAGCATCTGAATTTGAGATTGATTAGTGCTCTACTTATCTTCTTGTACTTTTTCTTCAATTTCTTGTTCTTTTCCTGCTAGAGCCCGAGATGTAGCATGGTATTATCATGAATGATCTTATCCAGTCTGCTCTGCTCCTTTAGTGCTTCATTTTCATGTTTAATATGTCTATTGAGGACCTCTAACTCAAAAATTTCCTGTTTCAATGACTGGAATTGAGCGTCTTGTGCTGGATGAGGTGCTAGGACCTGTGGCTCTCTTTTCCAAGGATTCTATATAATCATACATCTCCTACTGATTCGGGTCTATCTCGGGTGAAGTTTTCCTCGGGCTGACCCCAAAGTCCTGTTGAGGAGAACTGATTTCATAGTCTGGCCGAGAAGGAGTTATGTTAACATCTGGAGGACTAGTTTCAATGTTTGACTAAGAATGAGGTGGTCTACGGCCAGCTAGAGGTTGTTTCGGTGTTCCTTCTCCCAAATCAATAAAATGGGTCCTTTTGTTTGTGTTTTCCTCCACTTTCCCTTAAGCCTGATGCTTCTTCTTAAATGTTGTGGGCTAGTGCCCTCTTCCTCAATACTCTGTTTTCCTTTTTCTTTCTCCCTAGCTACAATTGATTGTCCTTGGAGGTGAGTTTGCCTTTCAGACAGTGGTTGGTGGTCCTCTTCTAAGGAGGGCTCTAATGACTGGTAAACATCCTCTATGTTTTTCTTCTCTTTCAATTTATTTTGCCTTTTATCCTTGGTTCTTTCCAGCTTCTCTTCTTGATCAACTTCTTTGATTTTGCTAATAGGAGGGTTTTGAATTCTTATACTAGTTTCCCTTTTCCTATTTTTCCTTACTGTACTGCTCTCGGGCACTTCAGGTGGATCTTGAAAATAATTTCTCACTAAAAACCATTCCCAGGTATCCCTTTTTTTCCTCAATTGGTTTTCAATTAAAATCTTCACCAGCCCATGATGATATAAGTGGGGTTCTATATCCTCTACATTCTTTTGGACGGCTGTAGCCATCTTTTTCAAGCTCAGCAATAAAAGGTAAGGTAGATTTAGGGTTTGATTCTCTAAAAAGTTCATCAACAGTTGAGTATGATACATATACATTTCTCCAAAACGACCCTCACACGTAATGAACTTTTGAATAACCAACAATAAACTGGCCCATTTCTCTTCTAAGGCATGAACATGAATTCCTCTTTTGAATATAGTCACATCCATACCTGGGTTACGTAGGATCACTCTCCAAGCTTCCTCGCCAATGCTCTTGTTCTTGAACCAACATTCACCTTCTTGAGGGAGTTCTGTAGTAGCAGCTACGGATGCTTCTGTAATTGTAAACTTGAGGTCCCCAATTTCCACCTCCAGGCCATTGAAATACCTCGCAAAAGCTTTTGTAACCTCCTTATTGTAGCCTTAAAACTTTTGAATAAACCAAAGCCATTTTGCCTTTTTCAATATGTTCTTGACTTGCAGGTATCCTTCCATAAATTTGGGTTCCTTTGGTTCTACCCTCAACAACCAACCCATTCTTTCCTTCTATTCTATAATTTGTCTACGTGAGAAGGGTTTAGCAGAGGTGAGACGGCTGGACTAGCAGGAATGAACAGGGTTTATGGAGAAAACCGGTGACTGTAAACGGAAAACAGAGGATAGGCAGCAAAATAGAGGACATGCAGCCAAGGTGAATTCACGGAATAGAGCGGAGTCTTATGTGAACGAGGTGGTAATGTAGCCGTGGCTTCAATAAAATAGTAGGGGAGTGACGGCAGAATTTTTAAAATGGACGGCTGTGGAGTAGACATAAGCACATTAATGAAATGGTTGCGGAATCTATGCGGTGGAGGAGAACCGTAATCAAATCAACCACGTCTCATAATTATAGGTGGAGTGTGAAAATGCATCCAAACTTGAGTTAGATCCGAGAATTAATCATGAGGCCGTTGGAAAAATAAATGTATGATTCGTGGAGGAATGTCGTGGAATGAAATGGTTATGGAGGCTATCATGCTAATCATTGCATATAGTGGAGCTTTGTGATTTAATAACTATGAAAAAATGTGTTTTGAATTCCATTTGAAATAAATTTTTACTCATACCTTGGAATGTTTGCCACTTGTTGTCCATAACCTTTGATCAGCTGCCTCGTTGATGCCTTTATGTGCCCCATGTCTTCATACTATGTCCTTGATCATACCTGCATTTGATTTTTATTATTTTTGCCTATTATCTAACTACCAATGTTGAATGACAGGATGCTAGCTGCAGAAACACAACTAGCTGCGGAATCAGTGAGTAGCTTCGGAAACTGGTCTTGGCTGTGGAAACTAACTCAGTGACCATATGACTGAATGAGATGGATACATGATGATTGACTGACTGGAAATGGTCATAAAGCTTTTATTAGTGGAATGAAATGGAGTTGAATGAAATGAAGTGGTGTGAATGGAAATGAGATGGAGTGGAATGAAAAATGAGAAAGAGAGAGATTTTTTTTTTTTTGGAAAATATAGGGCGTCAAGAGTTCCTGATTTTCGCCCTATATTTTCTGTATAAGACTGCCAACTAGTGATTGGTTTTCAGGCTTATACATTTTTTTTAAGAAAAGAAAAGAACATGAGCTAGGCTGGTGGGAAAGAAGGATTCTTCTTCACCAACCTTATTGCAGAACTATCTTGAAACATTTTGACAAATTCCTCTTTTAAGAGCGGCTTATGATAGATATTCAATCGGTGACCATTCACAATAAGAGGAGTTTGAAATTCATCAATGGTTTTGATTCTTACCACTCCACTACTAAAGACTTTGTCAATCTCATATGGCCCAAGCCAATGAGTCTGAAATTTCCCTTTGAAGTCTTTAAACTTGGAATCAAATAGCAATGCCCAGTCTCCTTCTTGAAACTTTTTCTCTTTGATGTATTTATCATGCCACTTAGCTCTTTGATATTGAACTAGATCAGTTCTTAGGATTTCTCCTTGTCTGATCTCATCTAGATCATTCAACTGCTCCATTCTATGCTTTTGGGCTTCTGATAGATCCATCCCCAACTGAACTGCCATCTTGAAGGTTTTGACTTGGAACTCAATGGGGAATAGGACTTCTTTCCCATAAACACATTCATAGGGAGAATGTCCTGTTGTATTTCTCCATGTAGTTTTGTAGGCCCACAAGGCTTCAGGAAGCCTTTCTGTCCAATCTCTTCTGTGTAGATGAAAAGTTTTGGTGATGATACTTTCGAGAACTTCGTTTGTAGACTCCACTTGACCATTTGCTTGCGGGTGGTAAGGAGTAGATCTTTTGTGCTTGATTTTGTATTCTTCCATCAGCTTCTCCACCAAGTTAGATGTGAATTGACTTCCCTGATCTGTCACAATTTCTCTTGGAACACCAAAGCAAGTAAAAATATCTTCATAAAGAAAATTAACAACGGAATTTTCAGTAGCAGAAACTAACGCTTTGGCTTCTACCCATTTAGTGACATAATCAGTACATACCAATATATACTTATTTTGCTTAGATGGTGGATTAATAGGTCCAATGAAATCTAAAGCCCATTTTTCAAGGGTTCGATGAGTACCTGTGGTTGCAATGGCATTTCATTTGAAAGGGTAGGTTTCCCTACTCTTTGGCAGTTGTCGCACCTTTTGACATATTGTTTTGCATCTTTAAAGAGGGAAGGCCAAAAATATCCTAAAGAGAGGATTTTATTGGCTGTCTTTTTGTCAGCAAAGTGTCCGCCACATGGTTCATCATGACATGCCTTAAGGATATCAGGCATTTCATCTTCCATAACACATCTTCTGATCACAAGATCTGGCCCTGTTTTAAAAAATTCATTAGAAATCCATGAATATTGATTGCATGAACAACATCTAAGAACTCTTTTTCAGTTACAGTATAGTTTAACTTAGTGGGAGTCAAATTTTTACTGGTATAGTAAATGGCATAAGGGACTAAATCTTTTTGACCCAACACAGCTCCTAGAGCTGTATCTGAAGCATCTGTAGAAATATGGAAAGGGAGTTTCCAAGTTGGTCCTCTCAAGATAGGCGCTTCAAATATTCTTGTTTTCAAAGTTTCAAATGTTGCTTGACAATCAGGATCCCATTTGAATTCACAGTCTTTTGTAAGCAGTTTGAAGAGGGAGATGCTATTTTAGTGAAGTTTTCTATAAATCTTCTATAGTATCCAGTAAATCCTAGAAAACTTCTGTTAGCACCTAAATCTGCCTTAGGTTGAAGGAAGGAAAAATTCAAGGTAACCACAAACCACGCTCAGTCTGGTAGCTAGCCCTACCAGAATAGGAGAGGGCTCTCTCCGTGTCACGCTCAGTGAATAAATAAACGATATGGTCTGAGATGACTTACAATGAATATTGATTTTAGGCCAGGTAAATAATTATGGAAACAAGAGGCAATTATTGATAAATGACTGAGTTTCTAGGATGTATGGGACCAATGAACAATATGAGCAGAGAATTTAACACAAAGGCACAAATTACTTCGTGAGGCAAGACAGGCGAAAAGTCTAGCAATTAAATTTGAAATAATGTGCAATGGAAAGATTGTTTAGGAGGGTGAAAAGGGCTTAAATACATGAATCCTTTTCAACAGAAGAAGAACACAGAACGTGAAACTTTCCCAAAGGCAAAGCAATAAACATGAATTCTACCTTATCTTACTTAGAAACTTTCACTGGAAATGAATATGAATGAACTGTGAAACATAACGAAATACATATGAAACAGAAAGAAGATACATTTGCTAAACTCACACCACATGAATCTCATGAACTAGAGCCGCTGCCTTTCATTAATTCTCTATCAAAATATACAATGAGTAACTGAGTTTCTCTCCCACAGTCTCCCAGAAATTACAACCAACCCTTTGCAAATGGTTTTTCATACAATAAATAGACTTTTCCATTAGGAAATGGAACGACCCAAAGTTGGGGAGTTTTTTAAATCATTATAAACTGGAAATGAAAAGCAAACCATTAGTGACAGGTACAGCATTACAACAATGACAAAACTGTAGCGTAGATTTTTGGATGACTGCTCGTCTTCCTTTTGCCACTTGGATAGAAGCCAACCTTTAGTGAAAATACTTTTAAACTTTGCCTTAGGTGCCGCGAAAAATGTAGTGTAAATGAACGGGCCCACTTGGAGAAAATCGCGAATCGAAATTTCGCGGAGCGGAAGTGATTTTGGCCTTTGGGTCTCTGTGTGACGCGCCCAAAACTATATGTGTCGCGCCACTTTGGAGGTGGTTTTGAAGTACTTGCTGAAGTCCAAATTGTACCCAAGTGTGCTTGTTAAATAGCCTTGCCTGTCTAATTTCCAACCCAAGTGGAATTTCTGTATTTGGTGCTCGTTTGCCCCTCCAAAACTTCAATCTTCCAAGACTGCTTCCTGTGTGTCAAAATAGGGGCAGAGAGGTCATTTTTTGAGTGTTTTTGACCTCCTGAGGACTCAAAACTTGCCCAAACTTCTTGGCCATGCACCAGAGGTCATGATTTTTCATGCCGAATCCAAAAATGTAAATGTTTTGCCATTTAGAGCTCCCTAGCATAAGCGCGCACCAGTGGCGCGGCGCACAGGGAGAAAAACCCTGTTTGTGCACAAAAATTTGTCAAATGACCAAAAATGCCCCAAATTTTTTGAAATTTGGGCTACAGATTCTCTATGAAGTGCTATGCTGGGCCAAAGAGGCTTCAGCCAAGATTCGGAGCCGATCTTGCTCTTTTTGCCTCTTTTGTCTTTTTGTCGCTCTCCTCAATTTCGCCTTCAAATTCCTTATCTGAGCCTTTGAACTCATGTTCTGTGCCCTGTCGTGATGAACCATATGCCTCAATAATGTTTTGTCCTTGTCAGCCTTCTCTAGCAGTCTCTCAAGGTGGATGCTGATCTGCTCGAGCCAAGACTCTCGGTCATTATTAATCTCTTTCTCTAATGGAGTGAGCTCAATCCTCCTCTGTTGGGCAGATCGACGATTCTCGTGGATGTTTTGCATCTCCATGATCTCCTGCTGGTCTTCAAGCTATTTATTCCTCTGCTCCAAGTACCTGATAATCCACTTAGCCGTCTCCAAATTGAGAGACGAGGCTTGGATCTATGTTTGTTGCTCCTGGATGGTCCTTCTAAGTTTGGTACTCTCCACATCTGTATCATCATCATGAATGAGAATGAAGTCGGCCTCTCGTTCACCTGATGGACCCTCATCATGCATGGGCTCCTTGCCCCTATCCTATACCTGTGTTGTCGATGTCAGAAGCGAGGCCCCTTCCACCCCGAGTGGAGAAAACACTCGCTTTGCTACTAGGAACAAATGTCTAACACCTCTCTAATATGTGATGAATACCGGCACACTAGCGGTCTCATGGTGCTCATACTGATGAGAAGGACCACCTATCTCATGTTCAACCTTTGATAATACCTGTGAAGTGTTGAAGAGGTCAGGGAGATGAAATCATCCCAAGTAATGCCTTGTAATCCCAGCTGATGAACCACCAAAATCTTAATAAGAGCAAAATGATAAACACTGTTAAGTTGCTGCTGAGGGGTTTTGTGCTACATGAAGGTGTTCATCCTCTCTATGTTCCTGCAAATGAAATATGGGATGTTCATCATCCGTACCCTGGTAAAATGCATGAGCACCTGATGTGATAAGCATATAAACGAGAGAACCTCCCCTCAGAGCTGAAATATTTCATGATTAATTTCATTAGTGGAGCATATTCATCTTTCAGATATCAGAATGGAAAGACTCTTTTGAGCTGCCTCAAGAAACCGGCTTTAATGTATGGCTCATAATGCTGCCGATCAACCTTCTGTTTCTTGTTCCATGGTTCTCCAGCGTTCGGTATGCCGGTTGCTAATGAGACAGATTCAAGTGTAAGTGTGCAGGTGACACCGGCTAAGATAGCGTGATCTCCATGTAAGTAAAGCACAAAAAGACGAGCCATCTCATGATGAAATCGAACACTAGCCACCTTTTGACAAAACTCAAAACATGACAGATGCTGGAAACATGACATAGCAAGAGGGCAGGCATGCAATTCTGTAAGGGTGGTTGGTTCTTCCCTAACATGTCTACCACTTTTATGAGGTCTACGAGGAGCCTATTCTTCCGAGGATGAGTCACTTTGGGTTTCCATTTCATAATTCGATGAGTGCTCAGATGCCATGACTGCTATATATGGACTAGCTTGGACTGCCCTTTGATGATGTATGAAACTCTGTGTTGTTATGAATTCTGCCACCAAGGGGAACAATGCAAAAGGGACTGTTAGGAAGGGGAATAATATGAAGGGATTAGGGATTATGGGGAGAAATGTTTGTTTAGGAACATGCAGGAGGGTTTGGGGATTTTATAAGGTAGGATTTTGGGGTTTTACATTTGACAAATGAGTGGAGGGTATAGGGAATAGGAGTTTACTAACGTTTTAGGGTAGGGAAAAATGGGAAAAATGGAATAGGGGGGAAGGGACGATGGAAAGAAGGGAAAGATGAAAGCGAGGAGGAACCTTGGCATCAACACAAAGAATTTGCAACCCTAACAACAATGTTTTTGATGATTTCAAGTGGTAGGGTTTAAGAGTTTTTTATTGCAACCATAAACGACCATAAACCATCATCATATTCACAAAAATGGATGAGCAACCGAGATGTCGACCCTACCTGGAAATTTCAAGAGATTCAAAGGCGATTTGCTGCAATTTGGAGCAAAATCAGGCCTTTATGGGTGTGCGCCGCGCAACATACCCAGTGCGCCGCGATGTTTGTGTGCACCGCGCCCGTGTTGTTTTAACACTGTGTGGTTGCGCCCAGTGCACCGCGCTCCCTCAGTGCACCGCGCCCCTCTTCCTGTGCGCCGCGCCTGTCAAAACACCTCCAACCTCACCCAAAACGCGCGCTATCTCTCACAATCACTTTGAAATGCTTCTCTCTAACCTTGGTGTGCAAAATGACATTGTTTCTTGTGAAAATTCTATATAAAGACATTGGAGTCATGGTTTTGATTTTTGTTTCTTCTAAACCCACTTTGGTAATGTTTTGTTTTGGCACTTTTTCCATGATTTAATTCAACTCTGTATTTCACTTTTCATTTTTGGATTTTTAACTAAAATGATGAAATTTTTGGCACTTTTTGCAGGGGTAGCTGATATGGCATTTGGCCAAGGAAACCATGACTGCGCTTGAAGAGATCAACTGGACTTTTTTGAAAATTATTACAAATGAGACACTGTTGACTTTTCTTCAAAACAGATTTTTGAGGAATAGTCGTAATCTGTCAACATGACGATGAAAATCTTTGAATCACAACTTTGTAAGGGCCTCCCTCTGGCCTGCATGGCTTTATTGGACATGGTTGAAGACCAAATTAACTGATCCCTAGACCTAATAACTGAAATGACTCTTGTCCATTAAAAGATCGAACATTGACTGTCATGGGCTTTAATAAATATTGATGAAAAGACCTAAGTCAGCAGGTGCCAGACATGAGGGGTAAGAGGTAATGACTGACAAGACACTCCCGTCAGATTATGGCATGCCCCTAGTGAAATGCAACTGAGTGGATGGAGCGAAACACCTAAAAATGAAATGCAGAAAGAGTTTTGATCTCTGACGGAGGACTGACAAGACTGACTCTAACATTGGCTCCAATGGTGGATGGTAGCTCCTTGGAGGTTCCAAGAACAACAGACCTCTGGAAGAGCTAGACAGTGCCTTCATGCATTGGGTTATGGAGTCATTATTTCGACAAACAACACAAGACTCTGACTCATTTATGAAACCAAAATGACCAAAAAACTGACTCAAATTTGATCTTGAAATGACTTGAAGACTAACTTGACAACCTCTAACCAAACTGAAATAAAACGGTATTTACAGTGACAGTGGAAGTAGCGTCAACAACTCAGAAATGGTACCGCTTGAGCAGCCAACCATTGATCAGCCCTCCTAGACAATCTTCCCCATTCATTTGCTTCAGAAGAAAGGAATTCTGACCCCGATATCCTGCAATCTTGAAGGGACCTTTCCAGAGATTCTCGAACTTACCGTGCTTACCCTTTTCCTCATTCCTTGCATCCCACTTCAGCACCACATCATCCAACTGAAATTTGTCCGCCTTTGCTTTTCTGTCATAAATTTTCTTAATCTTCTCCTGCAACTTGGACGTGTTTTGGAAAACTTCTTCTCTGGTCTGCTGTAAGTGGACCATTTGATTCAACCTTCTCTGCATAGGATCATCTTCACTGCCGGCCTCTTGAAGAAGTTTGACTACCGGGGTTGCGAGAGAGGTAAGAAACACCATATCAACTCCATAAACAAGCTCAAAAGGGGACATACTAATGGATTTCTTCTGACTAACCCAATCTGCCCAAAGTGCATTGACCAACCTCTTATGCCAACTCTTCTTGTTTATTTCCAGCAGCTTCTTAATGATGTTGACCAATGATTTATTAGAAAACTCCGCCAATCCATTGCCTTGCGGATGATAGGCAGTTGAGTGACCCAAAATGATGTGATATTTATGACAAAACTCTACCATCCTTTTTTATTTGAAAGTTGTTGCGTTATCAGTGATTAACTTATTCGAGCAACCAAAGCGAGACAAGAAGTTATTTTCAAGGAATGAGATAATTACCGCATCTGTAGCTTGTCTGGTGGGAATTGCTTCGATCCATTTCGTGAAATAATCTGTCGCTATGAGGATCCATCTATGCTGACCGAAAGAAGCGGGATGAATTTCACCAATGAAATCCAACCCCCATTGCTGAAAAGGGGCACTCACCTCAATGGGCTTAAGTGGTAAAGGCTGTAATTTCTGCCGTCCTTCGAAAATTGGATACTTATGACAGCTCTTGACCACCTTATATACATCAACAAACAATGTCGGCCAATAGTATCCCGCTCTCAGGACTTTATTTACTGTTGATTTCTAAAAAAGGTGACCACCACAGTCTCCTTCGTGGAAATCCTCCATGACTTGCTTTGCTTCTTTTTCCACCAAACAATTCAACAAAACGCCACCGGGATCTTTCCAATAAAGTGCAGAATTTAGAATGCAAAACTTGGCAGCCTTCAATTTGAGAGTTATAGCTTTGTTTCTAGTCATGCCGGGCGGTGGTGACAAATTTTTAAGCACATATATGATATCTGAATTCCACGGAGAAAGAGCAAACATTTCAGATACCTAAATTGACGAACCTTCCTCATTCTCATTGGACATAGCAATGATCATATTTATGTCTAAGGCGTGCAAGTTTGATTCAGCTGTTAACTTTGCCAATCCCTATCCTTTAACAAGCTTTGTGGGCTTTACTTCCACATCATATTCCAACAAAGCTACAATCCACTTGCCTCGTCTTCCTTCCGGATCTGTCTGCACTAAAACATCTTTGACAGTAGCTTTAGGAACATAAGCCAAAATACGAGAATGTAGAATATATACCTGAAAATCTTTCAATGCTTTCACAAGTGCAAGGGCTTGCTTCTCAATGATGTTGTATTTTAAGGCTGCATCTCTTATGGCTCGGCTGAAGAAAGCGATTGGTCTTTCGTGATCATCTCTTTTCTACAATAACACAGCTGCCACAGTATGCTCTGAAGCGAATGAAAACAATATAAAATCCTGAGTGTAGTCCGGCCTAACTAGAACTGGAGCTAAAGAAAGAGCCAATTTAACTAAATTGAAAGATTTTACAGCCTCCTCCGTCCATTTCACTTGGTTGTCCTTCTTAAGCATGTTTGTAATCTCTCTTAGGTGTTCAGCAAGATTAGGTACAAAGCGGCGTAGAAAATTCATTTTACCATTCAAAGATTGAATCTCTTTCTTATTCCGGGGCAGATCGATTTGCTAGATCGCTTGTACACGTGCTAGGTCAATACGAATGCCATCTTTTGAGATAATGTGCCCGAGTAGTTTGCCTTCCTCCATGGCAGAAAAGCTCTTTTTCGGATTCAGTGACAAGCCATATTTTCTGCACTTTTGAAAGACAACTTTTAGATGGTACATGTGTTCTTCATCAGATTTGGAAAACACCGTCAGATCATCCAGGAACACAACCAAAAAGACATCCTTCTCATTTGCGAAAGCCAAGTCCATTGCACGCTGAAATGTGGCACCCTAGTTCTTCAAACCGAAAGGCATTTTAGCGTAATGAAAAGTTCCCCATGGAGTGGTGAACGCTGTCTTGTCTCGGTCATCTTCATGGATAGAAACTTGGTTATATCCAAAATAACCATCAAGTAGTGACATATGAGATGCTCCCACTACTTGTTGAAGTATATGATCCATTTTGGGCAGTGGATAGTTATCTTTCAACGAAACTTTATTGAGATTTCTAAAATCAATGCACAAGTGAATCTCACCTGTCTTCTTTCGTACGGGCACCAAATTAGAGATCCAATCTGAAAATATGATGGGAACAATGATTCCTGATTTGTACAACCTGTTTATCTCCTTTTCAATTGATGGCAGCAGCTTTGGATTTAGCCTTCTCAACTTTTGTCTGAAAGGTTTGTGATTGGGCTTAATGGGTATAGTGTGTTGAATTATATTGGTATCATATGTCTTCAAGTCAGAATAGTCCCAAGCAAACACATCGGCAAATGAAGACAGCAAACTAATATATTTGGCTTTTAGCCTTTGTGGCAATGCTTTAGATAGTTTTACCATTTTAGGATTAATAGCTATTTCGACATTGACCTCTTCCACACCCTTCTTTGTTGGCTGCAATGTTGGTTTGCGGGCTACATCATCTTGATCAAAGAGTTCTTCTAAAGGTATCAAGCCTTTAGGAATAATGTTATTATTTAGTTGCAACACGTCCATTTGATTTATCTGCACATCATCTTTACCATTATCTTTACCATCATCATTTTCTACATCAATTGAGGTTTCTTTGAACTTACCTTTGTTTTGCAGCAAATCATCAATCTCCTCATCATCTTGGAAAACTTGCCAATATCTCTGATTGTCTGGGACGGTCGGACGATGCTTGACATGGATTTTGAATTTATTAGTGGAGTTCATTGGGATCTTCAAACTACTTGCTGCCTTAGCAAGAGCATCATCAATGCTATTTTGTACACGAGGCACACATGTCAAGGTATATTCTGAAAATAATTTTAGGATGTCTAGAACTGCATTACGGTAAGCCCGCATCCGAGGATGCTTTGCTTGATATTCGCCTCTAACCTGCTTAATCACCAATTCAGAGTCGCCATAAAGTGCAATCCTCTTAGCATTCAACTTTCTTAGAATTTTTAGGCCAGCAATCAGAGCTTCATACTCAGCTTCATTGTTTGAACAATCAAAAGCTAACTTGTAAGAGCATACCCACACGTTACTAGGCACTTTGTTCGAGGCGGAGAAAGAATTGCATACCCAAATCCCAATTCCAGCGCCATCATTTCCCACTGCTCCATCGAAATCCATGGTCCACAAACCATCTTCCTCTTCTTGCAAGTGCTGAAAATTTGTTTGTTGTGCTTTGTCTGCTTGCTGTCCATTACTTTCAACTTATCGCTCAACGGTGTTCTGTTGTTCTTGTCCTTCTTTCTTTAAATCTCCTACGAAATTTTCTACTATTTCCGGAATATTTTTTGCTTCTACTAACTGACTATCGATATCATTGAAACTATCATAATACAAAACGAAAGACTCTAAATCTGTATGTACATAATTAATCAGATGATTTATTGGTTTCTCCTTGCTTGTAATCA
>APFE031706510.1:250775-280928 GCA_000404065.3 Pinus taeda
GGTCTTCCTAAGATAAGTGGGTGCCCTCCTAGATTACTCTTGGGAGTCAAAATCATGAAATCTACTGGATATTCCCAAGAGTCTAAGGAGACTGAAATATCTTCTAATACACCATCTGGTTTGATTATTGATCTATCTGCAAGTTGCAGTAAAGTAGGTGTAAAGAGGAGATTAGGAAGTTTAAGTTGTTCCATAGTCTGTCTACTCATAATGTTGATAGCAGCCCCTAAGTCAATCAATGTGTTTGGAATTTCTATCCCATTTATATGTGTCTTGACAATTGGACTACTTGGATCTACATACTTCTGCATGGTAATTTTTCCCATCATGATATTTGCAATTTTTCCTACCAGGTGGATTCTTCTTGTATCTCTTGGTTTCCTTCATGGTCTTTTGAGACTCAACTCCTTTATTGTTTTTGCTAGAATAGGAATCTCTCTAATGGCTTGTAGCAAGGGAATATTGATATAGACATTCTTTAATTCATCTAGAAAATCATAGTTAGGCAACAAGATTTGTTTTTCCACTCCTTTACCAATTTGTAATCTTTCAGGGAAAGGAGGTGTGGATGAAGATACAGGTTGCTCAACTATAGGAGTTGTGGGGGTTGACTTTTCTTTCTCTTTTTGAATATTTGAGTTTTCAAGAGATGCTTCCTCAGAACCTTTATTGACTTTAAGAGAGTCCTCCTTAGAGGTATCTTGCTCTTGGACATCTATAGAAGGTTTTTCTAAAACTCTACCAGACCTGAGTTGTACATCATTGAGAGGAACAATCACATAGGTAGGAAATTGTTGTCCTTCTATCATGTAAGTATTCTGAGGGTTTTTATTGTTAGGATTTGGCAATGGTTGAGAGGGTAGTTGATTTGTCTTTTGTTGAAATGGAAGCATGAGAAATGGAAATGAAAGTTGTGGATTTTGATTTGGAAGTTGTGGAGTTTGTTGGCTTTGAAAAGATGGAGGATATTGGTAAAATTGAGCAAATCTCCCATAAGGATTTTGCATCCCTTGTTCCCATGATTGATATGGATTTTGAGGTTGGGGCCAAGGTTGTTGCCAAGGATTCAATTTGGTGGGGGTTGAAAATTCATAGGATTGTTAAACCCTTGATTTTGTTGCCCCTGCCAAGGTCTTCTTGCAACAAAACAGAGACATTCTACTGAATTTGGATCTTCTTGAAAGACGGCTTTGAGCCCAGGAATTGAAGGACAATCCTTGGTCTCATGATTCTCTGAGCAAATCATACATGTTTCTACAACTTTTGCATCCAGGGGACATTCCCTTAGAGCATGTTTCTTCCTACATTTTGGAAAAAAGATGGCTAAAGCATCAGTTTCTTCTTTCTGCTTATTTTGAATTTTAAGGGTGTCTAGTTGTTCACTAAGGCTCCCTAAGATATCAGTTTTGAATTCATCAACCATATTTCCAATCTCTACCCTACTTACTGATCCAGTTGCAGATTTATTTGCCCTGATAAGAGAAGGATATCTATGCCCTTTTCCCGTTTTAGATTTTCCCCTTGAGAGATGGACACATAGTTCTACTATGTCATGAAGTGGAAGTTGGGAAATGTCTCCCTTCCCCATCATGTTTAAAATATCTATCCATACATCTCTAATGGCTTTCAATAAAAGGGCTTTCAAGGTTTCCTCATCTAAGTTGCTCATCTTTTCTCTCTTTAAGTTGTATTGAAATCTTTCAATTAAATCCTCCAAGTTTTCATCTTCTTTTTGCATCATTTTGAATACCTCATCCTTGTGATTGGTGGGCATGCAATAGTCCAGGTATCTATCCAAAAATGTTTGTTTCATATCCTTCCAAGTCCTAATAGATTGAGTGACTAATCCCATGAACCATTTCAAAGCGGCTCCCTTTAATGTTGAAGGAAACAGTTTGAGTTTTTGAGAGTATTCCATATAGTCATAGGTTCGGCACACGACTTCAAACTCAAATAGAAATGTTTCAGGATCCTCACTTCGCAATCCATAAAAGTTGGGGAGGACAGATGGTGAGAGATGTTTTTCATCGTTGTGTGAGTTTCTCATCAAATATAGGGAATCCAAACAAATTATCCCTTCCCTATTCTTCCATATTACCTCCACCTCCACCATTGTTGCCTCCATTATTTCCTCCTCCTCTACCTCTACCCCCAAATCCATCTACTACTTCCTCCGTCATGATAGTTTCCTCAGAGTCTTCTAGTTCTTCTATCAAGGGTGGATGAGAGAAAGATTCTTCCTTTTCTTCTTTAGGTGATTCTACTTCTTTGATTACAATTTGATCTCCTGTAGCAGTGAAGAAATGGTCTTCTCCTAGATGAGATTTGGTAGTTAGTGTAGGAGAATCTTCTAATTCAGCTACTTCTCCTTGAATTCCAGGAATCTTAAGGTTAGGAGTGGATGGTGGTGAATCTTGTCTATACCTTGAAGAAGCTGGAGTTGTGAAAATCAAACTCTTGGCTCTAGCTATAAACCTTCCCCTAGAATCCCTTGCTCTATGCATGTCATTTTTTATTTTTAAGTTGGGCTAATAATTCTCTTTCTGATCTTCCAGGTCACACTAGGTGCAAGAAGAGAGCATACTTAAGAAATTATTGAACCAATAACTCTCTTTTCTGATCCTCCAGATCACACTAGGGTGCAAGAGGAGAGCATACTTCAAGAAGTTATCAATTTTTCCCTTCTTTTTATTGTTTTTTTTTTAAGAAATTGGCTACCTAGTTACACTTCCCCGGCAACGGCGCCAAAATGTTTTTTCAATTTAGAGTGTCCTAAATTGCTATATTAATTGTCAATCCGGGAGTCGTAAACTGTTGAATTGTGGCACACTATATGTGCAAGATAACCTATCTCTAACTTTTTGTCGTTTTTGGTTTTTTTATTTTGTTTTTGGGTTTATCTTCATTGATTTCCTAATGTGAGATGGAAATTCTAAAAGGAAAGTATGGATATAAATGTTCAAGGCAATGATGTACTTTATAATGATTTCCAAATCTTCAAAATTCAAAAGGGGTTTAAAACATGCAATGATAAAATTAATTCCTAAAAGAAAATGAAAATGTGCCACTATACTAGTCAAACAAACAGTGAACTATTGATCATGAAACCATTATCCCTGCTGCTGTCTAAATACAAAAGAAACTGTACTCAAAGAAATCCAAAAATTGCAAGTAAATCTAAAATCAAATTACATCAACTCATATTCTGACCCCTCGCCAATTAGTCTCGCTATGGCTTTCGGAGGTAATCATAAACAACTTGAGCAATCTGATATATAATTTGCAGAAAAGTAAACTAATATCAAATTACACATTCATACTTCAATCCCTCACCATTAGTCTCGCTATAGCTTTCGAAGGTAACTGATAATGACGAGCAATCCAATATCTAATTTGCAGAAAAATAAACTAATATCAAATTACACACTCATACTTCAATCCATCACCATTAGTCTCGCTATGGCTTTCGGAGGTAACTGATAATGACATGAGTAATTTAATATCTAAGCCAACTAATAAAGCCAATGAACAGAACTAAAATAAACAAAACAGAGCTGGAATTAAAAACTAAGAAATGTAAGTCAGCAGAAAGATAAAACTGATTCCATGTCATTAGTCATTGTAAAACTATGTACAAATTCCCGGGCTGCCTACTGTAATCTGGAACAAATACACTGATCAACGTTAACAGCAATGGAAAGCATGCAAAATTATGGAAAAAAATAAAATGTTAGTACCATAAGAAATGCAATATATACAAGTGAATAACTATGGCATAATGAATGTAAAAATACAGCATGAAACTATACAGCAATAAACAAAACCTCGGCGTGTGTAGGGGACCTCTACACCTCGGGCAACAGCTATCAACCACGAATTATGCTTAGAAGCAGAGTCTTCTCATATATTCAGAATGCAGTCATAATGACGAAACAATGTCACAGCACAGTGGGCTTGTTAACAATCAACAATACATTCCAAAAGACTAACTATGATGCGTGTGGAGACGCATTATTTATAACAGAAGGCTACATAACTGATTTCCTAAAAACTACACTGACAAAGGACACGTGAACGACAACGTCCACGGATCTAGCATCATGGCTACCGAGATGAATCTAATGAAAGCGGCTTGTTGGATTTACATCGTGGGCATCCTACAGGTGTCAGCGTGCCTCCAGAAGTCTAGAAACGGCCACAGAAATCTTTCACGTGCCTGGAAATAGAGTCCTGTTACCGTAGGATTCTTCTATTGACCACCGCTTGACCACCGTTGACTATGGCCTCTTCTGATGAATTTGACTGATCAATAGGACTCGGTCCATGTCCACGTCATTTCCAACTTGCCCATGTGGTTCGATTTGCCTGAAGACACCTGCAATATATACTTTAACAAAAACAGTTGCGAAAAGTTGAACCAGTTGCGGAAAGTGACAAGATTCTGTAGCTCATAAGCAAAAATCTAGTTCAAACAACAACAAAAAGACATAGTCAAGAAACCACTTTAATTGCTCTTTTATAACTAATATGCAATGATATTGACAGCTTAGGAGGTTCAGGTAAATGGAAAGAAGCTAGAAAAAGGTGTAGGAAAGATGCAAGTTTGGGGCTCAACACCCTCCTGTAGAGGTGTCACTAGTATTCCTCTTCAATTCGAACACCTCATTAGTCAGTTGCTTTAAATATTTGACTAATCCTTCGAAATCAAAGGAATCTTTGTCTTTGTTAACAAGTTTAATGGTTGAGGCTTGATTTTTCTTAATTGATGGGTTGTCCTTCTCTCACGAATCGTGCTCAAGGGCATGAATAGAGAGTAGATATTTTTCAACTTCTAGGGTTGTAGCAAATTTTTCTACTAGAGTGGGTTTTGATTCCACTTTAACGAACACGACAATGTCCCACAAAAGGGATCTAGTGTAATAATCAATTATGATGGAGTCATCAAGGGCTATGTCTGTCGAGAACTTGTTCAAAATGGTGGTGAATCGTTGGTTGAAATCTTTCACCTTCTCCTTCTTATGGAACTTTAAAATACTTAGTTGGGTGAGGAGCATAGAAGGTGTCTTGTCTTCCGAAAACTTATCAAGAAAGGTTTTTTTGAATTCTTCCCATGTTCCGATCGAAGTTACAGGCCATGACCGATACTAGGTGGAAGCCTTATTTTCAAAAGTGTGAGGGAAAATACAGCAAGCCACGTCATCGTATTGCACCCTCATCATTCACAAGGCTAGGTAGAAATTGCTAATATGATCATCTGCCAAGGTTCCCTTTTCGGGGTCAAATTTCGGGAGGTGCTTCTCGGGATGGTGGCTCATATCATGAAGTTGGCCCTTGATGCCTAATGGGGATTGAGCCATCCATGTAAAAGGTTGATAGTGGTTGCCTTTAGGTGGGGGAGGAAATAGAAGGCGATTGTTGTTCCCCACTGATTCACTATTAGTGCCTGACCCTCCGCTGGTGTGGGGAGGGTGTCTTCTGTCCCCTCGGGGAACTTTGAGGTATCCTAGGTCTCTGGTGTTTCTCACATTCCTAAAATTCCTTAGGTTCCCCTAAAATCTCAGAAGTTGTTGATTATTGTAGAATTTAATACAATCTCTAAGATGATCCCTAGTCCCCTGCCCTAAGGTCCCTTCAATATTCTCTCTCAGAGGTTGGTTGATGATAGGGGTATCTTCTCGGGGCCATTGATTGTTTCCCTATGTTCATCCCTGTCGTGAATGGTTGTTTCCCCCGTCGAATGTATTCTTGGGGTCCTCTCCTTAATCTTCTGGTGGGTTTTCCAACCCCTTGATGGAGAGCCTTTCAAAGGTGTTCGCATAGTCATCGAGCGCTAGCTCGATTAATTGCGATATGGAATTAACAAGTACTCCTTAACACATGTGATGAGGTATGGAGGTGTGAGGGTTGGACAGGGAGTTAGTGGCAAGAATGCATTTTAAACCCTAGAAAACTGGCGAGTAATAGGATGCATGATCCTGAGCTACTCATTGGTGACTTCAAAAAAGGGGAGTTCCTATCCTCCCGAGGCATCTTCAAGAGGGGGGAGGGTTGGGAAACCTCTTGTTGGGGCCTCGTGAAAGATGGACTGTAAGGGGGAATATATGTTGTTTCAAGAGGGATGGGGGGATGTGTTTGGTTAATAGCTTGATTGGAAGTTTCAGTGTGAGGGCATGCATTGTTACCTACCATGGCCCTCCTTCTAGTGCCAAATCTATTGATCGGACATACTTATCCATTAACAGTAAAGGGAATATCCCTAGTGTAGGATCCCAATTACACCTTGCACTGTTTGATTTAGGGATCTCGTCTGGTATGTAGGACCTATTTCTGCTCAGGTGAGTTGAGCTTGCTTAGGATAAAAGTGGAATGTGAGCTTAATTGAACACGTGAACTTCAATAGATACAAGGAAATAATCGAAAAACATCTTATAACATGCATACCCTGAATAGGAAGACTATAAACAACATAAACCTTACATGAAGTAACTATCAGCAGACTTTAGATAAGACTCATTTCCATAAAATAAAGGGCTTAACAACTGCAAAGCAGTTCACGGTAATCAAACATCTATAAGCATAAGTAAACACACAGTCAATGATAATATTATGCCAATATCAACGAAACAATTCACCAATATAAGCATAGAGTTAGCAAATCATATACCATTCACGCGTAGAAAACAAGGCTTGTAGCACTAAACAACACATGAACACATTGTGTATCAAAGAATTCTCAAGAACATCTGATCCATCAAGCAAAAAATACTCATGCCATTACGACATAAAATATTTGTGGAATCCAATAGTGTAAAATAACAATTACTCCTTGCATCAATTAGAAGAGCATAAGTTCTCTCAAAAAATATTGTCCCAAAAAAAATCCTCGACTAAAAGTCCTTTATAATGTGTCATGAGGGTGTATTTATAAAATGAGGGTGGCTCCTGACCTACCCATGACTCTTGGGATTCCTCATGACATTTCAACTACCTGGTGACTCTTGAACTTCCTTATGACTCTTTACATTCCAAAAATGTCCTATTCTATCTAATTTCCAAAATCACAAAGATGTTAATCGAATCTATCAATTTAACAATAGTAAGTTCAGGAATGCCCAGGTTGAGCTACTCCATTAGGTATGTGCGCCACAACTTGTATTTGGTTGCAATGGGGGTGATCTTTGGTTGTTCTTCATCATGTCTGTGCAGGAATTTGAGGGAATCCAGTATGAGAGTGGTCCTTTTGGCGTTCACTTGATTACTCAAGGTTACCAGTTTGGTGTACATTCTTACTGGTTCCACCACATAGCATGTGATATTCTCCTTTGTAACGGGTAGATCTTCTGCAAGGGCTACCTGTGTATATGTATCAATGAATGCTTGCACTTCTTGTGAGATATCTTCCTACATCCTTACATGTCTGACTTCCCCAATGGACGAAACTCCATGAATTTTGATCACAGACTCTAGACCACTAAAAAGGTGTCTGTATGAAGCCAACACCCTATCCACATCTTTGGTTATTTTTTCCTTTCACTGGATCTTCATGCATAGCTGGACCTTGGCATTTTTCATGGGGATCTAATCCTTCTTTGGGACTACCCTCAGTGCTCCTGGGTACTTGATGGACCACTCATGCATACTATCTTGAGTGACCACAACCTCCTTTAGCATAACATCTCTCTCTTTTGTGTGAGCTTGTATAGCTAAGATTGGGGCCACCGTGTGGTGCAACTTTGACATCTCTTCATAGACCATCTCCATGGCTTCCCCAAGGGTCTCCACCTCTCCATTAATTTATGCCTAGAGTTCCATTGTGCTGGAGTGAATTAAACAGAGTGCCACATTCTCTTCTTCTTCTCTCTTTTTCTCCTGCTCTGCTCTAGCAGCCTTTTACTCCGATGCATAAAGCCTATTCTGGAGGTCTATGATCTGTTTACTCATCAAGGCCACGTTATGTTTCGTAGCGATCATGAAAGTCATCCAAGCTGAGGTGATCATCTTAGGATTCACAGTGGTGTAGGACACAATCTCCTTAGCTATGGTGACCTATAAGGGCTCCTTTAGGTTTCTGGCATAATAATTTTTCCTCTCCTGCACGATATTGAGGCTGACTTGGTCGAAGGTGAGCTTAGTGAGATCTAGGAGTTCTTCTTCTTACTCCCCCGAGAAGCCTAGCTCTTGTAAGGGAAGATACCCTCCAATGAGGGGAGTAGAAGGAATAACGTCTAATGGGGCTAGTTCACCTTGTTATGTGTCCAGCTAAGATGTATTACGAGTCTCTCCTCGTTCAATCTTTCTTCTTTCCTCTTCTTTGCTCTTCCTTAGTTCTTCCTCCAATTGCTTCCTCTCTTGTTCTGCTAGCGTCTATCGCTTCCTGAGCTCTTCGACCTGCCTAAGTTTCTCTTCTTGCTCCTTTAGCCTTTTCTCTCATCTCTTCTTCTCTTCCTCCTATCTGGGTTTCTGTTCGTCTTGTTGTATTTTCTTTTTTTCTTCTTCTTGGGCCCTTTGTTCTTCCCCTCCTTTGCTTCTAGTTGTTTCTTCTTTTCCTCCTCTTCTTTTCGAGCTGACTTTGGTCACTAAACTCTTGTGGTTGTTTGATATCTTGCTCCATTTTTCTCTTGAGCTCTTGTTTCTTCTTTGCCAGGGTGGCGTTCATTTGTTCCAGTGTTTCGTTATCATCCTCTATATCTAGGTCTCTTGGGATTTCTTCGACCTCTTTCTCCTTCTACTTCTTGGATTTCCTGGTGGTTTTCTGTGTCTCCTGTTGTTTCTTCTTCAGGGTGGTGGATCTCTCTTGTAGACTAAAATTTTCCTTGGAGTGTTCAAGGAGCACCTCATCTCTTGCCTATTTCTCATTGGGGCCGAGTTCCCTAGTGGCATTATACCAATTCTTGACCCCATTTTCATGATCTCGTCTGGTGTGTGAATATGATTAGTTAAAATTTTCCCTCTTACAGTGGGCAGCCACAACTTTCTAAGGGTCGTACGTCCGATAGTTGAGGGTTAAAAAGTGACTACCCTTTAAAGCTTCAGCTTCAGCTTCTACTCGCTTGAAGTTATCAACTACATATGCTCTGATGACGAGCGGGAAATACGACCATGGTTTCTTCTTTCCTTTGCTTAGTAACCTCAAGAAACCTTGCGTCATCTGGTTGCATGCTTCTTGTAGGAGTACTTTATCTGTGACAAACCTGGGCAGAGAATGAGGAGCCTTATGGAAACTAAAAACTCTAATGAACGTACCTTTCTGGATGGGGAACCAATGTGCCACCTTGACAATGGTTTCCATGGCCCTCTTCGACATGCACGATGGTTCCTCCCTGAATAGTCTCTGGTATAGTGGAGTGATAAAAGACTCACAAATAACATCTATCATACCCTTATAGGCAATGTCCCATAAGACCTTGTAGTGGTGGTGCACAGGGCTAGCTGCTCATGTATCCCAATTATAGCTCTAGTTATTGAACTGGCATCTTGCGCATACGACATCTAGGAGGTATAAAGCCATGTAGAATTCTCGTGGCTGCTCTAGATCTAAATGTTTTGCTACAATGATGTTTGTCCTTAGAGCCAACATAAGAATGCTCGCCCAGTTGAAGATTGTTCCATGGGTGGCGACAAGGTACATGAGAGGGGAGCAGGTACCATGGAATAAATCACAATCTGCTTTTCCATACAAGTGGAACATCATGGCGTGGATCAGTTGATAAACTTTTCTTAGACCTTCTATCCTTTACACCTGATTTGTTCTAACCCAGAATTTAGACAGGTCTTGCCACCATTCCCTCATAATGTCTTTGGTAGGCGTCACAAAGATAGAGAACCACCAGGTGTTGAAAATCTCCTGCTTCTTAGGGAGTTTGTAGTAAGTGGAAATATCCGTAGAAGAGATCGCTGCTAAGGGTGTGCCAGTATGGTCACTCACTATCCATGAATCTGTACATGTGCTTTGTAGGATCCAATCGATATTTTTAGCACACGGAAAAATGGTAGGACGCGACGCTATCTTTGTGAGTTTAGACCTCTTGATGATTAGGTACACTAGGAAAACTTATTGGGTTTTTGGTATGTTCGATTTGGTGAACTCTTCATAAATATTGTACGAGGAGAGCCTTGTAGTCTTATTAATATTGCAAGTCGTGTCTCCGTAGATAGATGGTTCCTCATACTGATAGATTTCCAGTGAACTGCTCCCCAAGCTTCTACGAGTGACCTTTGTAGTCAGGGGTTCCATATCATCTTTGAAAGAGGAGATGAAGATGCAATCAAGATCCACGTCACCTAGCATGTCAAAAAAACAATCCCATGATGAGGGTGACGACATGAAAATAAAAGAGATTACTTAAACAAAATCAATTCCAGATGTTGTGAGGAGGCTTTTAGGCAGGTCACAAGGGAAATTGGTTGCAAGGAGAGGAGTGTGACTTAGTGACTAAGTATTAGAGAGGAGTCATAGGTCGTGGGGGTTGCACCGTCACGGGATCACACTAGTCGTGAGGTTGCACTAGTCGCAAGATTAAGGCTATCGCGGCTATCGGCCGTGTGACCTGTGCACTGGGAAAGTTAAAAGGCAGGTTGAGACTTAAGAGAGATATCTGGAATTCCTCAAGCCAAATGGTTAGGCTCACAGTTGAAAGAGTGGTGGCTAAGGGTGACGAATGACTGTGAGGAAAGCAAAAGAGGTTTCATGAAGCCAGAGGCATTGATTTCATGTTTTTTTGTGCAAACGTAGGTTGAAATGCAGATAAAATCCCCCAGGGTTGGAATATGCAGGGTCGAGATTGAAGAGGGTGACACTTGGATGGAGAAAACGATTACAGGAGAAGAGAAAAGGTCGCCTACCTGGAGAAAATGCACACACACACTGGTCGCAAATATCCTCTTCTCTTTTGCGACCCAAGAACTATTACCAAATGAGTCTTGAGCGACTAGTTATAAATAGTTTCAGTCGCATGTGTGAGGGTCACATGGGTCACAAGTCCTGAAGAGGGAAAGGAGTGTGACCTTGTGACCTGTGCAACCTCTGAAGGTCGCTAGGTTGCAAGGGTCACGTGGCTGTAGTGGCTGTGTTTTGTGACCTATGCGACCTTGCGACCCAGCAACCTATTAGTCGCGCAGTCACAAGGGTCACAATTTTTAGAGATATGACTTATGCGACCTATGCAACTTGGGTTGGTTGGGTCGCACTAGTCACAGGCAAAGGAAAGGTCACATTATGAGGCTATGACTGGATGACTTGGACTAGATTGCAACTTAGCTTTACTTGGAAGGAAACGAATTTTCTGGTCTCTCGAGCTCTTAAACAGACTCTTAGGATGAGGAAAACTCTTGAAAGGTAAAAAGGGCTCCTAAATTTTGAAGAGCTTGAAATTTTGGAGGAGTTGTTGCAATGGCTAATACAAAACCATCATTTAAAACTCCCACGTCCCTTTTTATACCTTCCATGCCATTCTTCAAACCATCCATCTTAGGTTCTGCTACTTTTTGTGACAACAAAATTCGTTGCACTGTCTCGTTATTTTGATATATGATGTTGCATTTCTTCCTCTTCTTCATGAATCATAGTAGAGATTTCTGATTGCTTACTATGTGTTTCCATTTTATTTATTTGGGTCATGAATTGATGATATTTATTTTTCACTACTCCCTTTGAATCACTTCCAACTAATGTTTCAAACAAAATTTGAAGATATACACACATTTTTCTCACTTTATAGGAGCTTGATGTTGAATCTGTTGTATAATTGTAATTTTGAATCTCCAAGGTCTTAAATTTTGTGTTGTGGTAGCCCTCTGATTCCTCTTTCCAACCCCATAAGTCTGATCAAGAGTGGATTCTCCAAGGAAGAGTTATGTCAAATCTCCCACGATGACATTATTATGGACTAGTTGAGTAGAGCAAAGTTGTACATGATGCCACGTGTCACTATTTCAACCTTCGACCTTGAAATTTCTACATGAAAAACTAAATTCTGGGCACTTTCAGCCACTATTTACAAAATTCAAATCTGATGCTTGAAATGAAAGTTATGACGATTTTCCCTAGGTCACCTATTTGAAACAGAATTATGGAGCCTACAAAAACCCTAACTTCCTTGAATCATATTTCCGAAAATATAGCGAGAGAAGATATGAAATTTGGACACGAAGTTCACCAAGAATTTGGCTCCACGTGGTTTTAATTTCGGCTTTTGAAGCTTTTGGGGTCCTATAATTTATAGGATCTCAAGGTGATTGAGTATTTCACATTTTGCAGATTTCATATTGTTCATAGATTTCAATATTCAATTGATTTCACAAAAACAAAAAGGAAAAATGAAAAGAAAAGAAAAGAGGGTATAAAAAAAGAAGAGAAAAAGAACAAAAGAAAAAATGAGAAGAAAAGAAAACCCCAAATGTTGATCAATTCATATAGTCTAACCATGATTGAACAAATTTCAATTTTTGTTGATAGGATAGAAAATAAAGATTTGTCAAACAGTTTAAGCTTGGAAAATCAGTAGCTTGGTAGAAATAAAATTGGGTCAACTGTTCAATATGGACCAATAGGAGAGATAAGTGATAGAGTAGGTAAGAAAAAAAAAAGGGAAAATGAAAAAGGGTCTGCAAGTCCAAATGCACCCTGCAAATGCAAAAAGAAAAAATGTTAGATTAGAAAAATAAGGGTTGGTAGGTTGAGAAAAATTACAAAGGGAAAAAGACATGAAAAGCTCTTTCTAAAAAAAATTTATGACATAGTCATGTTTTTTCCTAATGTTGAGAAAAGAAATTAAGAAGGGAAAGGAGTCTCATATCATTATTCCTAACTTCATTTTATACTCCTATAATCTTCCCCCTATTAATTCTCCTACACCACCATTCACTTACCAATCACATCGAATATTACCCACCCCTTACCTCTCATCTAATCTCTGCACCTGCCATATGATCCGACGACCCATATGACTTTCCGGCCCCCCCTCAGCCTCTGAACGTTAATGCCGGGGGCAGGGGGGTCCAAAATCAGTAGTTTCAAGTCACGTACATGTCATGCTATCGGCATTTTGAACCCCTCCCCCCGCCACTCATTCCACTTACCGCCCCAAGGCCCCCCCGAAAAGTGGTTTCCGCCTTCACTAAACCACCTCCCTCGTTGTGACCATTCACCAAGCCCGCCACCTCAGGACGCCACTCTGTCCCATCTACCTATCACCTCCATTCTCATGCTATGTCGTTGCACATTCAATTGGCTGGACCATTAGCCAATGGACCCATGCCACTTCAGGCCAATCCAACGGAACACTCCTAAAACTACAAATGCACCATTTCCCACCCATTTACAATTTTTAACACGCTCTCTATACTTATAGGTGCAATTCAAGATTCACCCAAGCATACACAGAGAAAGCAGTGAGCACACTGACACAACAATACAGTTGCAAAAGGCTCCATTTTACTACATTCATCAAAATTTCCCCTTCTTGAATCTCGCTTCTTGTTCATTCCCTTTTCTTTTTCCCTCTCTAAATTCTTGTTTCTTCTCATCCCTTTCTATTGCAGTTCATCTGCAAATTCAACACAATTCAAGTTTAAAATTTGCAGAAGACAACCATGCCACCAAAGAAGAAATAGCAGGAGATCTTCAATCCAATGGTTCACCCACCATTGGACTTGGACGACATTCCACTGGCAAATAGAGACTTCAAAATACATGAGACACTCTCAGAATTTGATCTGTTTGACATCTATTGCTGGTGGGAGGATAAATTTGTTGATGAAGTAGAGGACATAGGGCTCTGGGACACCAATATGTCTTTCTGTATCTTTCCTAAAACCCGTAACTACCCAAAATTAATTAGAAAATGGCACTCACGCTATAACCCACAGCAAAGGGTAGTGATAGCCCCAGCAGGAGACATATTGTTTACCATTGATGCCAAATCTATTATGCAAATGATGCAGGCTCCTATCATTGAAGGAACCACTCCTTTTTCCCATGAGATTCTTAGTGAAATGTATCATAGGCTAGACTTTACCGAAAGAGCCAACTTAGAACTCTTCATGACTAAGCAAACCCCACTGCCTAGCAAGAATCCTCCTTATTCCTCCTCTGCTTTCCCTAATAGGACTAGACATATAATCATTGTACTTTCAGATTTGCTAGGTTATTATTTAGATGAGGCTATTATAGGTTTCCTGTCCATATTATCAGTAGAATCAAAGCCCTTTGTCATATTCAATTTCCATCAATTCCTGGCAGATGCCATCCATGAGAAATTTGTAAATTTCATCACAGAGGAAGTGTTTCCATACTCCTCAGTGCTAGTAAATATGTTTGTTTATTTTTAGGCAAACAAATTTCAGTTTACAATGAGAAAGTTAAATGAAGAAGGTGAACCAAAATCTGTTATTTTTTGGAAAACATTAGCGATGAAGTATCAAAAGTACATCACCTATAAAACATTTGTGGAAATTTTTGTTCACCCAGATATGAGCCTCCTAAGTGGGACTGCAAAACCCAAAATCAGTGAAGAAATTAAAAGGATCACGCAGTTAATAGACCAAGCAAGAACAATAGATTGGTACTTGTGCCAAAATTATACAGAATTAAGAGTGTATGGATGTGAGTATGCCCCTTACAAGCTACCAAAGTTCCTCCCCATGAGGATCTTTGCACTTGAATAAATCAGGCAGATGATCAATGCAAATGAAATACATTTTGTAGCAGCAAAGAATAAGTCACAATTTAGGATCAAATCCCAAATTGGTCCTTTCATTTGCAACAGTAGGGTAGCAGGTGAGAAGGTAGAAAAGAAATTAAAGGAAATGAAGTTCTCTCACAGTTTTACATGGTCCTGTGACCCATGGGGCATCATCTCCAAGAAAAGGATAGAGAATAAGTCAACACCCTACATTCACACTCAAAGGCCTGAAATAGAGAAATTTATGAACCAGATTGAGTGGATGCCTGACACATTGCAAGAAGCCAAGGAACAAGTAATTTCTTCTTCAAGTGCACAGACTCCTAGGCAAGAGGAAAGACAAAGTACAGAAGAAAGATCAGATAAAGGCAAGGAACCAAAAAAGGGAGCAACTAGGAAAAGGCCAAGAGAAGATCAGTCACCAGGGACTAATACTTCTATGAAAGAATTCAAACTGAAATTTAGGAAAAGGGCCAGGATGCACATGGACATAGGCAAGGAATCATCGCAGAAAATAGTCATTAATCTTAGTGACATTCCTGATTCATCCCCAACTGGAGGTAAGTCTCTTCCTGCCACTCCAATCTCAGAGAGACATTAGCCTCTTCAAGTTTCCACATCTACAAATGTAACTGGAGAAAAGGAGGAGACCGTCTTTGATACTTTTAAAGAAATTAAAATCAGAAATGAGATGTTGAAAAAGAGTACTTATGCTCAATTCTAGAAGAAAAGTGCAACTTCTCAAGGAAGACTCCTCTCAGCCTTCGATTCAGAAAAAGGTAAAATGCATATAGCATTCTTGGAAGCACAAACAACAGAACCTAAAACTCCAGTTGATTACAAAAATACCTCTTTTGAGTTTTATGGCAAGAATGTTCATCCTATTGATCAGTTGGAAATGCATAAATAAATAGGTGAAATGATCTCCTCTACTCTAACCAGTACTTCTATGAATTTGTTTAAAATGTAGGTGGCTTTATCAAATGCCCAATCTCAACTAAAGACAGAAAAGATTTCATCCCAATCAAAGGACAACAAAATTAAGTCCTTGGAAGACTTAGTAGTGAGAATTGGATATGATCCATCAGATGTAAAAGCAGTGGAAGAGATAATTAAGAAAAAGGAGATGGACATAGAAGCTTTGAAGAAGCAGCTCAAAATGCTTGCAACACATGATCCCTTGACCAAAGAGATAGAGGAAATAGAGAGTCAGAAGGCTGAAATGATGAAGCTAATAATATAGAAATCTCTCCAAATTAAACAAATGGAAGCAGAGATGGAGAAGATGGTACAAGAGAAGGAAAGGACAACACAGTCGGCCAGCACCATTATGGAGGCTCTTCCTCTTACAACTATTCCTACAGCCACTCTAGCAACTACTGCTGCAGGGATAGGAAGCAGTGGAGAACAACTAGCCAGATCCATGGAGAGTATGAATCTTTAGACTACGGAAATCAAGAGACTAGAAACCCAAGTTAATTTTCTACAAGACCAAATCAAAAGATTTGAAAGTGCACATTCTGTGGAGATGTAGAGGGCAAAGTCCTTGATCGAAAAGTTGCAAAAATTTGAAAAGGAATAATCCATTGGTAACACTCTAGGAAGACTGAAGGAGATCATTTGGAACAACATCATCAATGGCAAGAATGAAATTTTGCCCAACATACAAATTCTCTTTGAACAAAAGTAGCTAGTTGAAAAAACTAAAGAAGATATTTCATCTACTAATCTAGATTTGGGATACATGCCAGCAACAACCAACAGAATCATCAAATTTCTCAATTCAAGGAATAAGTATGAGCTAGAGGAGCTGGGAGTAGCAGACAGGACAAAAACCATTCTACAGGTGAAAAAAGTATTAACTAAGAACAGCCTGAATGTTCAACTGGAGGAAAAATGCCAAAATATAGAGCTGGCAGTGAAGAAGTTTTTTCAACAGAATTGAGCCTTTAACACAAAAAGGTCTCCCTTCTCTGTTTGTTATTAATGAAAACCTCATGGCCAGAGAATATTATGTCAATAGGCTCCAAGGCATAGCCAAAGATGTTGTGAATCTCTCTAACATTAAAGGCAACATAACAGGAAAGGCATTACTGGAAGCTATCAACAATCCAATTTATATCGAGCATGACCTGAAGCACGTTTTTACAGTTAAACCCACTTTTGCAAGGTACATTGAAGATGATGAAATATATTGTAGGTTAATCAAGATCAAGGTTATGGATGAGGAAGCATGGAGTGACCTGTGTGATTACCAAGAGGAACAAGACAAGGACAATTGAGGGCACAACGCGGATCTGAGTCAGCACCAGCCATGTTAGCAGAGCCACTGCAAAAAAATTAATTTCTCAGCAACAACATCCCAAAAAAAGAGGACCAGATGTCCAAGTTATCTCATCGTGGCCACTTTGTGGTTACACTAGTCAAATTTTCTCTCATTATAATTAATAAGAAATTTCCAAGTGTACAAGGCAATCGTTGTAGGTTTTTATTAAATACTTCATGCATTGGAAGTATTAGGTGTTGGACCTGAGTTATTGAACAATCTTTCTTTTCGAGCACTGTAATTTTTGAGCTAGAGCATCAATAATAAAAGACCGTTTGCAAGATACTTGAGCTCCTTTTAACCTGGTGATGTCTTCTTTCTGTTTCAAATATGTTCCTGCTTTATTCATTATGCATCATTAAATCTTATTGTAAGAAAAGAATTCTAGATTAAGATATGCTATTAGAGCACCTTGCTTATATCCGTGTTTACAACCTAAATGTTTTCCTCTGATGTATGATTAAGGAATACTTAATTTCTTTTTAATCATTACTGTTTTCATTGTTCTGTCATCTCATTTTCCATTTTGCTTTTATACCTAGTAAAGATAGTTAGCTTGCCTTGCAAATGCTCTGGAAAAGTTGATGTTACCACCCAACCTTTGACTTCATAGCCCAATGGAAAAGATCTAATTCTGACTTGCCCAAACCAAATAATCAAACAATCAAGCAATCATGAAATAAAACCCTTCTACCATTATAGCTAGCCTAATACATTAAAACATTGGAAATAAAGATAAGTTTGAAAATATACAGAGAGATCCCTCTCTAAGTCTAGGAGGGCTAGATCCTATACTCCTAAGTGGTTTGATGTGTCCTTTATGATCTTGTCTTGCCAATCTTAAAAATCATAGAGTGATAGCATAGTGGCGACCATACTGGGGAATATTAAAAATTTGTCCTTTCATCCAAATTCAGAGTACCCAATTAAAAGCTTTGTATGATAAGATTATTCTTAAGATTGGTTTCCTTTCTATTCTTGTGCATATTCAGTTTGTTTGTTTTTTAGATCCGAACACTGGCCCACAAAAGGATATCTACTAGATCCCACCCAAATCCGAATCCTCCTACCATAGTGGACAATCCTGAAAAGATATCAAGCAAAACTCCTAGAAATGAAAGTTAGACAAGCAACAGATTTATTCACAAAGCTAACTCACTCCCTGAAAATTTTGTTACCTTTTAGGATATACAGTTTGATTTACACTTTGAACAAGGCTTATTCAGGACTAAAGAAGATAATTGGAAAGATCATATTATCTTTGATCCATTAACCTTACCAAAGAGCCTAGTGAGAGAACTTTATTCACAAACTGAATCAGATCTTCAGCTCTTACAACATTTTGATACCTTACAAGACCTAGTGACAGATATCACCTCTGAAATCGATGATGCTTACCTTCAAAATTTAGTAAAATTTACTGCTTTAAACATAGCAACTTCTTCCCTCACATCTCAACTTGCACATATTCAATCACCAAGTCCTATTTCCTTCATAATTCTTGCCCCTTCTTTCATCCTTCAACATAAGGTTACTCAAATTCCTTTACTCTAATTTCCACCTATTACTAGTCCAACCTCATCCACTGTCCAACTTCCTTAAAGTGGTCCTCCACCACCATCAATCATGGCTGCCAGGTATGCTCCTTTGGTGTTGCCAGCACCATTGGCTAATATGCCACAAGACTATCAATCTAAAATCACACTATTTGATGGGACAAGTCCTTTAATAGCCCAATAACATGTGGATAAAATGAATGATTGTTTTGACTTGCAAGAGGTAGACGACGAAAGTGTTAAGCTCAAAATGTTTGCTCAAAGTTTAGGAGGACAAGTTTGGAAATGGTTTAAATCTTTGCCTACAATTAGCATAAATGATCTCCCTGCGTTCCATCAAACCTTTCTTAATATATGGGAAGTCAAAAGAACCCTCTATAGATTCTATCAGAATATGGAAATAATAAAAGGGAAGTAGGTGAAAGTGTTTAGGACTGTTGTGCTAGATTTAACAATACCTATAATGCAATACCTGTAAATCTTAAACCACCTCAGGATTTAGCCTTGATAAAGTTCCCAGATGGGTTTGATACAAATATGTCCTACCAACTTAGGGAAAGGAATTCTTCAACAGTAGAAGCAATGCAAAGAGATGTTGTGAGTGTAGAAGAAAATTTATAAGAAAAAAGAGCTAGGATGAAAACTGAAAGAAGGGTGACAATAAAGGAAGAAGCTTCAACTTCTGCAGTAAATGCTAAGATTGATTCCTTAGTAAGGACCATGGAAATAATGATGGAGAGGATAAGTTTGAATGAGAGAAGTGTCCCTAGGGAAAACCAACTTGTTCCACATAACAGAAATCCAAATCCCAAAACAAACACTCCACAAATTAGACAAAGAGACCAAAGAGGCCCAGTTCAACAAATTAGTCCTCCATTTCAAGAAAAATATGTTGATGAAGATGTAAGTGTGGTTGAAGAAGTTGAGGAAAATCAGATTAACTTAATGGGTATAAATGAGGATAGTTATGTTTTTCTTACACAAGAAGAATAGGAACTATTCTTATTAGCTCAAACAAAATTAGAATCTGAAGAGTCTAATGACTATAAACATGGGTTTGAGAATGACATAGTAGAAGTTCACAAACAGTATAATCTTAGGAGTAAGAAAAGAAATGATAACTCAAATAAAAAGAATGTTGATTTCCCTACTAAGAGTACTGCTGAGCCTGATCTCAAGAAAACAACTGAAAGCTCTAAGAAAAATGTAAATAGTTTAGAAAAGAAGAACACGAAGAATGTTACTAGGAAAACCATCGACGTTTCTACTAAAACTGTCCAAACTAATATCCCTAGTACAAGTCAACAAACTAAACTTGTCACCAAAGCAGTGGCTGAAAGAGCTGATTTCCCAAATCTTCTTAAAATTCAAACACCATTCAGTATTGAGAATGAACTTACTAAACTCAAAATTTATATCCCTCTCACTGAACTGATAAACAAGAATGTGTATAGGTCTCAAGTCCTAAAGGTTCTCAAAATAGAAGAAAACACTGATATAATGAACTTGAATGATGACCAGCATGAACTTCTCTTTGGACAAGAAGTTGAAGGCAAACCTCAAGAAGGAGATGTTCCTCCATTTTATGTCAGCCTTAATATTCATGACAAAAGCCTCCATAATGCCATGTTGGATTTAGGTGCATCACATAATCTCATGCCAAAGACTGTTATGGAAAAAATTGGACTTGAAATCACTAGAACATACAAAGATCTATACTCATTTGACTCCATCAAGGTTAGGTGTCTGGATCTTATCAAGGACCTCTGTGTCACATTAGCCCAAATACCAAAAAAAAGTTTAGTCATGGACATAGTAGTATCATACATTCCACCTAAGTATGGTATGTTATTTTCACGTTCTTGGGCGGCTAAGTTACAACACTTCAAATGAATATGATGTATGCCACAATACCAGTATTTGTCCAACCAAGGAGACTGTATACAGAAACCTTAATGAAATATATGGTGAGTAGCCAAGAAAAGCCAAACAATTATCCCCTATACTATGTCCATACTAATCTTGATTCCTTCATATTGTACAATGATGGAGACATAGATATACAGGTCACTCAAGCAGAAAATGATCTTAGTAAAGAACATGACACCCAAATACCCATTATCCAACAAGACCCTAAAACATAACCTCTCTGGAATATGACTTTTGATGACTCATGTGGTAAAACAGGGGCAGGAGTAGGAATATGGCTATACAATTCAAAAACTAGTCAGGTTGAACGTCATTCTTACAAATTGATTTTTCTGTGCACAAACAACATAGAAGAATATGAGGCATTACTATTAGGCTTGAAATTTCTTTAAAAAGTAGGTGCTAAGAGAATTTTTGTCCAAGGAGATTCATAATTCATCATAAAACAAATTAAAGGACAATACTCTGCAAAACATCCTAGATTGAGAGAATACCGAAATGTTGTGATTGATTTTCTTAAAACATTTGAAGAGTATGACCTTGCTGTTATCCCTAGGCTCCAAATTGCCCTGGAAAATGGTTAAGCTTTTTCAGCCAGCACTTGAAAATTACCTCATCCAAATAAAAAATACACAATTGAAGTGAAACACTGGCCCGCAGTGCCTGATAACATGAGATACTGGCAAGTTTTTGGAAGTGACAAATAGATTGAGAGTTTTCTATAATCAAAAGATGAATATGAGGATAGCAACATAGATTTGGAAGATGAAATAGACAGTCAAACAGATGTACATATTAGTATAGAACAACATGCTATTTCTGATGGAAACTTTTCTGTAAATAAAACTTTACATAAAACTAAAATACATAAAGACCCAGAAAAGAGGAATTCAAAGTATAGAACAACCTGCTATTTCTGATGGAAAATTTTCTATAAATAAAACTTTACATAAAACTAAAACACTTAAAGACAATGTTTTTCCCAGAGGGCTTTCCCCTTTGGAAGAGTTGTTTGACTTTAATGATGTTTCTAGAAAGCCAAAAATGGAACCAACAAGAACAAACATTGAGGAATGCAACATAGGCACCAAACAAAATCCCAAAATTGTTAAACTGTCAAAATCACTTTCTTCATGGCTAAACAAAGGTATATAACTCTATCTAAAGAATTCATAGATGTATTTGCTTGGAGCTTGAGGATTTGAAAGCTTATGATTCTAGCATTATACAACATAAAATTATAATCAAAGAAGACCAAAAACCATTTAAGCAGAAGCTACATAGTATAAATCTTGTCCTAATGCCCTTGGTTGAAAAGGAAGTCAAGAAAATGTATGATGCTAAGATCATAGTCCCAATTCGATATTCTAAATGGATATCCAATATTGTGCCTACAAGAAATAAAACTGGTGAAATAAGACTGTGCATTGACTTTAGGAATCTAAACAAGGTTTCCCTTAAGGACAACTACCCCTTACCAAAAATGGATCACATACTGCAAAGGGTAGTTGTTTCTAGTAGGATCTCCTTGTTAAATGTTTTTTCAGGGTATAATCAAGTTTTGGTGCATCTGGATGATCAAGATATGACAACTTTTACAACTCCTTGGGGAACTTTCATGTATGTGAAAATTCCCTTTGGATTAATGAATGTTGGTACTACTTTCCAGAGAACAATGGACATTTCTTTTTCAGATGAAATTAGGCATTTTATTGTGAATTATCTTTATGGCATTACTATTTTTTCAAAGACTAATGAAGAACACCTAGCACATCTAGCAAGAGTATTTGAAAAATGCAGAAAGTTTGGTATCTCACTAAATCCCAAGAAAACGTTGTTTGGGCTTGATGAAGGAAAACTTTTAGGCCACATCATCTCCAAATATGGAATCAGAATTGAGCCCAGTAGGATTGAAGGTATCCTTAAAATCAGTCATCCAAGAAACATAAAATAACTTCAATATTTTATTGGGAAAATCATTTTTTTGAGAAGACTCATACCAAATCTTGTTAAACTACTCAAAAATGTAACAAACATGCTCAAGAAAGACACAAAAATTAAATGAAATATTGAGGCCAAACAATCTTTTGATCTAGTCAAACATGCATTAACACAAGCTCTAGTTTTGATTATCCCAGATTTCACTAAAGATTTCATTATCTTTTCTTTTGCATCTGAACATACTATTGTTGTTGTGTTATTACAGAAAAATAATGAAGGATATGAACAACCAATAGCATTCTTTAGCAAATCTCTAAGAGATGCTTCTTTTAAGCACAATATCGTGGAGAAACAGGCATTTGCTCTAGTCAAAGCAATAAAAGATTTCAGAGTTTACATTTTACATTCTCATATCATTGCTTATGTGCCTAATATAGTTGTCAAATATATTCTCACACAAAATGGACCTGATGGCAAGAGAGGCAAATTGATAGCTGTCATTCTAGAATATGACATTGAAATCAAGCCAACCAAGTTGATTAAAGGATAGGGATTAGCCAAATTCGTGGTTGAATCAAATTTCAATGCATTAGACATCAACACGGTATTTTGTTTGGATGATATTGAGGAACTGTTGACTCCACCAATAGATGAAGTGTATCTAAATTCCCCCTTGTTATCGGGAAAAATAGTGTCCATTCAGAGTTGCTAGTCCCACTAAGATGGGTAGCTATCTTAGAAACAAACAAGCTAAAGTCACTTGTGTTTTCCTTTACGAGAGATAGATGAGAGAGAAGCATAGAGTACCAACCTCAGTCTTTCACTTGGCTCCTTGCTTGTTTCCTCTCCCCTTTGACAGAGCTTTGCCACTCTTTCCTTACTTGTCCTGCTTCAAAGAACACCTGTAGAGTCAAAGAAGCATAAGACCATCAAAGCATAGAGATCTATAACCATAAACAATATAGAATCAAATATATATTAACCATACAAATGCAAATATAATTACAAGTTTCAGAGATATACAAGAATACTGAGGAATACTCAAATAGTTTTATTGAAGTAGCAGAAGAGAGGATTACAACCCATTGGTCTGACCCAGTGCCATCCTCCCAGCATGAAAGCCCTCTTCACCTCATGAAAGGCTAGATCACCCAACACTATGATGTTCCACAGAGAAACCAACAGCACTTCCTTGCAAGATACAAAATTCCAGCCTCTGGATCTCTAGGATGAGGGATCCATATGTAGATATTTGCAGGTGGGTGAGTCAGCTTTTAGGATTTTGATTAGTGTCATTTCTCTGATAGTTCTTGGTTCCACTTGGATATTTCATGATCTCTTACTCATCCCTGGGCTCTAGGTTTCCACCTAGCCAACTGCCTCTTCCATTTGTCTGCTCTCGCTCATTCCACCCTACAGAAGGTATTTTCAGTATGAATCACACTTTCTGCATGTAATAGGTGAGATGCATCGCACCCTTAGCACTGAGCAATCTATATGGTCCGGTTTTGACCAGTTCTGAGTAGTTTTTCAGGGAGAAATTCTGGGAGACGATGTAATCAGCTGACCTTCTTCCTTTAGGGTATGAAACAACACTTTTAGGGGCTTAGAAGCCCTTGGTTTATGGACATATGAGATTGGGGTTGCAGTGCCCAAATATGTCTATAACATTTTCCCCCTAAAGCATGAGGTCATAAATCTTTTGATGTTGGGTGAAATGCTTTATCATGAGGATCTGAGGTTTTTTGAACTGGAAGGTGACCTGTAATAAGATACAATACAATACGTTATCTTCACAATATTTTCATGATCTAGCTGAGGCGGGCATTCCCATGCTCAGCTTTATAAATTCATTTTCATGTACGTAGGACAAACAACCGTCTATGTAGCAGACTGATGATTCTGGTAGAGCCATCATCCCTTAGCTTGGATATTATCTGTGCAGCTATGATGTACATTTGATGTCTTTATTTTCCTGAATATATCGCAGCCCGGATGGATGAAACTAGATCTGAGGTCTTCAAACTCATTCAATCTTCGCCCGAAGTACAAGTCGATCCATGTGAAAGGATGTTTTGATGTCGAACATGGAAAGACATCGCCTGATTACCAACCAATGATGTAAGTTGTTAACAGGCGCGAGAGGAATCACTGATAATGATAATGATTCTCAAGGTACGGTAGTACAATTCACGTGGTGCGAATACATGAGTCGATGTCGAACACCACGTAAAATCTTCCAGTCGAAGGCCATTGATGTAACCCTGTCACCGAAAGTGAGAAACTTGCCATTGAGGCATGCAAGCTTCAAAGTACTGAAAGGGTTGTTCCTAAGTCAACCTCTTGGATAATGATCTGATGTCGACAAGAAGTGACCCATCGTAGGAGCGCCTTAATGAATCCCACATCTACGACACGAAACGGTGCAAATGATTTTGTGGAGCTGAAAATGATCTGATGATACAAGGTTCAGGGTGGAGGTCATGAAAGAATGAATCGTGAAGGTATTGCAACGGATGAGACATAAGCTGGGTTGGTGAATTCTCTGAACGACTTCTCTTGAACATATCGGTGACACTGAAATGGATTGGTAGCATTAACCCCAAAAAATGGATGGTACGGAGGACCAATGGTGATATGACCGGTGAACGGAATAACCCAACCCAACTCAATCATAGTGATGGAGTGAAAGTGTCATGTTCAAGAGTGACCTGCTACCAATAAAGTTTCTTCAAGTTTTCTTCCCAATTTTTCCCCAGTCATTTCTGACCAGTACCTCTTTATTTTTGTCAAGCTTGAGGAGGATAACATATGCTTGTTCTATAATTTTCCCTTCGGTCAAACCCATCACTATGTTTTAACGAGCCTAGCGACAGTGAAACTCGCTCTTGTCTGCATGGACAAGTTTGTCGCTATTGTTTTAACGAGTTTAATGACAAATATAACTCGGTCCTTTTCAATTTTATAGAGTCTGAAAAGAGATGGAAAGGAAACTCCAGTAATCATTTTTCGTAATATAATCCCTTAAGTCTAAAAAAGAATAAATTAATACGAAAGGGATGACTTCTCGATAGTTTTAACAAGCCGAAAAAGACAAGCGCTCGATCTTTTTGTGTAATGATCCCTCAGGGCCAAAAAGATTAAAATCTAGAGGAGGGATGGCACTTCCAATCACTTTAACGAGCTAGAGAGGCCAATTTCTCGGCAATCGTTTCATATTTTACGAGTCAGATGAAAAGAGCTTAAAGGAGACTCATTTTTTGAGGAACGAGTGATGTTTTCGGATAGCAACTGGTTCCAGGTAAGGTTTTGAACTTTTCAATCACGGAAATGTAAAGAAGATGGCTAATAGAATCACTCGTCGCAGTTGTTCCTCAAAAGGGGTAAACAATCAAATGGAGGCGTATGATCAGCTAAAAAAGAGTGGAGGTGATGGTAAGAACACAACCAAGGCTCAAAATCTGATGATTATGTGACCGCAATGGTTATTTACCGAAGGATGGGTTCATTTTTTAATGAGCTTAAACTCTGGGGGAACATATGCTCATTGCTAGATTTATTTTTTAACGAGCTTGAACTTCGCGTAACCCAACTCATGCCAGTCGTATAATAAGCATGTCTCATTGATAGGTTCATTTTTTAGGGAGCTTGCCCCATTCAAAGCTTTACTCCATAGCCTTTTATTATGCAAGCTAGGAACGACCAACCTATGAGTTTAAAGGGTTAAGAGCCTACAAACTAAGAAAACAAATGGTCACTTTTCACTTGCATGCAAAAAGGTTTGCATGCCCCCAGGTATAAAGAAAATTAGAGTTTCCAGATTACCATATGAAAGTTCTCGCATTTGCAAGATTTCTCCATCTGCATTTGCAAACAAAACACTTCCTTGGCTCTGTCCATCGAATTGGACAAAGGTGAATGGTGGGACTCATCACTCACATAACTTTGATGAGGGAATCTTATCCCGTCTAATTCCATTTTCCTAAATAGACAGGGGTGTCAGACTAGTCATATATCCTTCGTGGAAACCTACCCTATACCTAAAGTTTTCCTGCCGAAGTAGACTAGGGTGCATGCCCCCTAGGCTTAGCCACATTCACCGAATCACTCGTGCTCATCAGGTGGATTGACTGGAGATTGATGAGACATTCCTTGTGCAAAAATACCAGTTAGGGATGGCACTTGACTAGTAGTTGTGTTTGAACCAAGGAATGAAAGCTAGTCTATGAGCTGGACCACTCTGCCTTCATGCGGGAAACACATCACTCGAAAGAGTGAGGAAACAATAGCTCCCATGCTATAAATGTAGTCACACCCAAGGAGTAGATTGTAATCTAAAGGCCCTTGGACTAACATCACGTTTAGATAAACGGTTTTCCTTCTCAAAGTTATAGGCAAACTTGGAAGGATCCCTAACGATCGACTGGTTCCTTTATTGAAGCCCGATAGATTTTGAATCTCAGGCAGAATTGATGGTGAACCAACTGCTTTCCAAGCAGTTGAGGAAGGATACTCACAGAAGCCCCTTCATCTATGATAGTACCAACCATGATCATTTTGTAAGCTTGCACTATGATTCGGAATGTTTCATTAGATGGTAGACGGGGTCTGCCTAGTAGATTCCAATCAAAGGAAACGACTATATTGCTTGGAGGAGGGATCGAGTAAATGGTCGGGTAAATCTCTAACAAACTTCCTTCCTGCATTAACGGAACGAGTAGATTGCCCCCATGTTCATCGGATTCTGTATTGATGAAAATAATTTGAACGGTGTCATTCTCATTCTCTTTGGTGACTGTATCATCTGAAGGTAGACCTTTTGAAGGGCTGACTTTCATCTCGACCTGTTGAGTTTGGTCCTGTGTGGACTCAGAGGGTTTATCTTCAACGATAGATGCTTCAACCGACCACAAAGGTGTGTCAGTCAGATTTTCAACTAGTTATGGACTCTGCAAGAGTTTCTTGTATCTAGGAGGAAGCCGTAGCGGTGAAGCAGGACGGTTATCCAAGACTCTTTTAGCTTCATCTAGGAAGGGACAACGGTGGATGGCATGATCACCTTCACATAGTCTACAAGGAAATTTAGATCTTCCTTTTTGTCCATTGACTTCATTTTCACTAGTTGACGGTGTACTTTCAACATGATCGTCAGAGGTTGAGGACACTGGATTTTAAGATTCGTGTGATGCAAGGACAATCTTGATGATAGTGGTCTCCTTTGAAAATGACACATGGAGATTTAGGTTTGGATGGTGCAGTGTGTGATTTTCACCGGACGATGCATGGTTGCCCCCTTTCGCCATTGGCTTCTTCTTCTTCTTCTCCTTCCCTTTCTTCTTCTTCTCGGTTACTTGGTTTTTAGTGTTACTAGCTTCACCAAGCGAAAAGGAAGAATGAGAGGGAGAAAAAAACGAAGTAGAAGGTTGGGGGGTAACTCTAGTATCATCTAGTTGCTGATTTGATTGCTCAGGAATCATGGTGTTTTGAATGACAACAGTTGAGAAAAGCCATACTAGTAGGCCGATTGTAAGTCTTGGAAGGGACAAGGTAGCCATATGAGTAGCACCAACATCTCCCCAAGAGGAGAAGTGACTAGGATTCCCCCCAAGGGGAAATCCTTGATTGGTGGACTCCATTTTCTCAACCTAAGACCAACGAGGGAACAGTGATGTTATTCAGATTAAAATAAATTTTATGACGCTTTGACAAAACTTGTTTTTTCAATTTTTAAGAGTCGAGAAAAAGCTAAAGATGACTCTAGTCACCTTCAATTTTTAATGAGCCTGAAGTGACAAGTGCTCAGATGGACCTTTTTCTTTTAAGGAGTCTGAAAAGGAACGAAAGTGACTACTCTAGAAATCTAGATAGAGGGATTACCAAACCAATCACAAAACTGCAGAATACTTTTTAAGGTACGGCAGTCAATCTTCCTTAATGTTGTGTTTAGTGCATTGTAATCGATAGGGCAGTAGACACCGCTTCCTAAGGATAAAGGATATAGCCTATTGTGGTCTCCCAATATATACTCAATGATACGTGGGAGCCCAAGTCCGCACTGGCACTTGTCATATCAAAGAGGAGGAATCACCCAACCTATGATGAAAACGATAGTTACCAGGCTTTACGACGCCGAAATGCGTCTCTAGCCTAGACTTCTAGATGTTGTGCGTTAGGTTCCAAAGTGTTTTTATGTTCATTGAAATTTATTTTGTAGTCAATTTTTCTTAAGAAGTTTGCCTTTAAGGTTCATTGCGTGATGTAGATATACAATTCCTAAATATGCAATCTAAGATGATAAACAGTGGTTTACTTTATTTTTGCAATGAAAAACCTAGCTACTAAGGAAAGAGAAGTAAAATTCTTTCAACATAGAGCAGAGAGCACAAACTAAGATGCACTGTCCTAAATCAATTTCCATACGCAGTGTAAATGCAAATGCACATGCATGTATTTGTTTTCTTCTTTCTTAATCTGTGAATGACAAAAAGAATGCTAAGTACAGATCTGAACTATTTTCTTTCAAAGCGACAGTACTAACAATTTTCTTTTCAAAAAACGAAAGGAAGACTAATACGACACTTTGCGATTTCGAATTGAAAACTACTTTCGACACTTGAAATACTATTAATTCAAATCAAATACAATGGTAAAAGTGTAATCAACTATCAAAAAGAGGAAGACTCTTTTCTTTGACTAAAAACGACACTTGCAACACTTTCAAATCAAAATACGATAGTTCGATTAAGCTACTATTTGCAAAGGAGAACTGTAAATGACGAAAAATACATAAAAACATTCACAATTATTTGAACAATGGAGGTTGAATAATGCAAAGGAAGGGAGTTTCAACAGTGATATACTGATCATAGACAACAAAACTACTGAATAAAGCTGAAGACAATGAAGAAAAAACCAAAATCTGGAGGCAAAAATAGTTTCACCTAATCATTGCACCTGTAACACAGGGAAACAGGGATGCATCTCACTTGCAGCACACGAGAGGTGTGATGCATCTAGGTTGCCAATGAGAGACAGTGCAATGGTCCAGGGATGAGACTAATCTTGGTTTTCACTCACAGTTTGCAGCTAAGTTCAGGGATTTAGGCTGAGCTAATGATAGATAGTAAACACAAAGTATAGGGGCTGATCTAATGAGGTTACTTTAGCTACCACTAGGGAACTTAGGATGTTTGCAAGTCAGATGTTCAGTTCATAAACTAACCCAGATATTGATTGAAGCAGCGTTGATCTACTTTGCAGTTGCATAGCAAAAGCAGTTCGAAGGCTAGCTGGCTTAACTTCAGGCTCTGTCTGTAGTTTATCAAGCAAACAAATAGAAGCAAGCAAACAAGCTATTCGCTCCCCAGTGGAGTCGCCATTTTGTTATTGGGAAAACTAGTGTCCATTCAGAGCTGCTAGTCCCACTAACATGGGTAGCTATCTTAGAAACAAACAAACTAAAGTCACTTGTGTTTTCCTTTATGAGAGATAGATGAGAGAGAAGCAGAGAGTACCAACCTCAGTCTTTCACTTGGCTCCTTGCTTTTTTCCTCTCCTCTTTGACAAAGCGTTGCCACTCTTTCCTTACTTGTCCTGCTTCAAAGAACACCCATAGAGTCAAAGCAGCATAATACCATCAAAGCATAGAGATCTATAACCATAAACAATATAGGATCAGATATATATTAACCATACAAATGCATATATCAATACGAGATTC
>APFE031706517.1:4701-20397 GCA_000404065.3 Pinus taeda
TTTTCTTTAACAAGTTATTTACAAAGTAAATACTAAAAATAAACACCAGTGCATGCTCAACATATTATAGATCAACAACTAAAAGAAACAAGAACAAAAACACCACATGACACCATTATTTTTGGACCAATGTCCCCGAAAAACCCAATGCGGGAAAACTGATGCAACTATCTGAGGGTTTTCTGATTAAGCAATATCATAGTACAATCTGGGTGCCGAAACTGGCCTACCCAACCGAGAATTTCCTTAGCAGCTATACCTCACAGTTTGAGAGAAATCTCCTGGCTGAACCCTCGGAAAATCCTTTCAACAACTCCTTAGCACAAAATTGCGTTACAACCCCAGAGTCTGCCCAATATGGACTGCATCAGCCCTTCTCCTTCTCAGGCTGGCCCTGCATCAGCTTTCTAGGCCTCTGCGTCAGACACGCTGGCCTCTCTGGTGCTCTGTGTAGCACTTCGCTACCTCTGCGTGGCCTTGCATAAGCCCTTGCTAGCTCTACGTCACTCTCCTTAGCTATTGCGCTGCTCTCACGACACAATCTATGCCTTCTTTGTTTCTCTGTACTCAATGCCCCTCAGCTACTCTCCCGATCACTGATTCTATCTCTTTTAACAAACCACACTCTAGAGAATAGAATGACTAATCACTCTCGTGTATTCTCCAAGTGACCCTCAAGCCTCCTCTTATACTTTTCCTGTTGACATCTCAATGGCCGAGATTAAGTCCCTGATCAATGGCTAAGATTAGATCTGGATTGATCCATGTCTTTTGGACCATTCTAACACAAATTCATATTAATACACATTAATATTTTATTTTCCCTAAGTTTAGACTTAGGGACTCCATTAAAAATATTAATTATTTTAATATCTCCTAATTTGTTTAGAATCTGCCCAAACACTTTCTGGATATTAGAGATCTCATGTGCCCCAACCTCTCCACCAAATTTCTTGGTTGGAGCACATCCGATGCTACCCCAAATCAACACGTCAACCCTCCTAGTCTCTACATGGCTCTTCATGAGCCTCTTCTGCCTCCTGCCTCTGCGTTGGCCTTTCTCTAGCTCGAACTAATGACGTAGTCCCTCTGCGTCAACCCTTCTCTGCTGCTTTCTGACTAGGAACTTCTATCACTCAGGACAGTTGTTTCTGCTACAAATTCTCTGATTTAGCTAGCACCTTCAGCTCTCCTGTGATCTGCAATGCTCTAATACCATGTTGAAATTTCTAAGTATTACCCATTAGAAATTTTATCTATATTCTCTAGTTTATTCACCTACTTGTTTAATTACTAACAAGTTATTTAACCATATATACATTAAAATAAACACAATACAATCTCAAGAGTCTACAAATCAACAGTTGAAAGAAATAGACAAACACACAAGGGACACCATTATTTTTGGACAATTGTCCCCGAAAAAACCCAACTTGGGAAAACCGATGCAACAGTTTTGAGGGTTTTACTATTATGCAACTTTTCTGAGTACAACTGGGTGCCAAACTGGCCCACCCGACAGAGATAAAAAAATCTGGCAATAATACCTCTCTTCGGAAGCAGATATTCTAAAAGTCTAACCCATGAAACCCTCTCCAACACAATCTAAAGCACTGCGTCAGCCCTCCTGGCCTCTGTGTCAGCCTGAAACCCTTTGAGGCTTTGCGCAGCCTCTCTGGCTCTTTGCGTCACTCCTGCAGCCTCTACATAGATGACGCAGGGCCTTCTAGCCTCTGCGCAGTCACTGTTGGCCTTTGCGTGGCTCCCTCTAGCTCTGTGTCTGCCTCTCTACCTCTGCATTGGTCTTCCGGTAGTATCTCTGCCTCGTACTCACTGCCCCTCGCTGCAACTCTGATCACTGATTCAACTTCTCCTAGCAAACCCTGCTCTAAAAAATCAAATGACCAATCACTCTGGTCTGTCTCCAACTGACCCTCAAGCCTCCTCTTATACTTTTTTTGTTGAGTCTTCAACAGCCGAGATTACATCTCTAATCAACGATTAGATTAGATTTGGCTTGATCAATGTCATTTAGAACCTTCTAACCTAGTTTATATTAATACCCATTAATATTTTTATTTTCCTAAGTTTAGACTTAGGAAGACATTAAAAATATTAATTATTTTATATCTCCTTCATTGGGTAGAATTTCCCCAAACCATTTCTAGGTCTTGGAGATCTCATGTGCTTTAGCCTCTCCACCAATTTTCATGGCTAGAGCACATCCGATGCTACCCCAAATCAACACTCCCTCTTAGCGAGGATTGTGCTCTAGTAATACTCCACACTGAGCATCACCCTGATTATACGACATCGATACCTATGTTGATGCTAGGCCTCCCCACCCATCCTTTGCATTGTTGCATCCTATACTGCTGGCCATGGCTCTGCCATTGCCACTACTACATCTGTATGATAGCTCCCTCTGCATCTGTGCTGCTGTTGGTCCTTTCTCCCAACACTACATCTGTACTGCAGTTCTCTCTCATCATGCTACATCGTGCTACTGCTACTACTACTGCACTACAACTCAGTTACTGAGAAGTAAGTAATTGATCCACCCAATTACTGACTTCCTTGTCAGGCTAGAAACCCTCCCGATGCTGAAGCTCTCTCTACTGCCTCTGCGCTACTACAACAACTCTGTGCCTCTCGCACCGCTGCAAACCTCTCTGTGCCATCCTGCACTGCTGCAACCTCCTCTGTGCCTCTCGCACTGCTGCAACCCACTCTACACTGCCTGGGCTCTAGCACTCTCTGCCGCTTCATCCGCATCCGTTTCTATCGACAGCCGCCATCATGCTACTCTCACTTCCAGGCTCCCATAGCCAGGTATGATCCAAGAGTTTGGGTAACTCAACGATCCTGCCCCTCATCGCCTGTAGTCCTCTTGACTACAGCTCGATGTCTCCCCACCTCTTCTCTAGAGGTACATGAGCACTCATGGCACAATCATCATCATCATCCACCTCCTTTTCCGCCTTCGCTAGCGCTACCTTGGAGTCAGACGCCTCTCCCTTATTCTTCTTCCTTGGGCACTGGTTCGCGTAATGACTCAATTCCCCACAGTTGAAGCACTTTATCTCGGAGAGGTCCTTTTTCTTCCACTTCTGCTACTTCCCCGCTAATGCCAGAGCTGCATTCTCTTCCTCCTCTTTCTTGACCCGGGCTCCTTTACTTCTACTTCCCATCTTGATCAACCGTCTGATCTCTTCTTGGTGAAGAGTTTCCCACAATTCTTCCCATCCTGGAAGATTCACTCAGCCCAAAATGCTTTGGATGAACGTCTCCCACTCCTTAGAGAGGGTGGTCCTCACCATTAACTCTTGATCCAAGTGGCCCCTATGGAAGTCAGTTGGTCCCAGATTTCCTACAACCTACCGAGGAAGTGATCTATCTGCTCCCCCTTTTGTATCTGATATGACCGCAATTGATTCTCCAGTAGCATCTTCCTCTGCACGGAAGTGTCTTGATACAATGTCTTCAAGGTATCCCACATTTCCTTTGTCGTCTCCTTCTCGGCAATATGCTGAACCACATGATCCTTGACCCCATCAAGGATTATGCATTTCACCTTGGCCATCGCATCCTCATACCTTTCATTGTCATCTGGGTCGACTAGGATAGCCATGATTCTCAAGGCGAAGGCCTTGCTGCGATGTCTATCTAGAACAGAGAGGATCCTGGCGTTTCAGATGACAAAGTTGGACGCCCTGTCCAGCCTGTCCTGATCCCTCAGTCCATTCATGGCCATCTCTCTACTCTTCGTTTTTTACTCCTCTAGGTCTCTATTTCCCTCCTGGAAGTTCTCTCTTCAACTCCCTCTGAGTCTCTACTTCCCTCCTTGAAGTTCTCTCTTCGACTCCCTCTGAGTCTCTACTTCCCTCCTAGAAGTTCTCTACTAGACTCCCTCTGAGTCTCGATTTCCCTCTTGGAAATCCTCATGCCAACCATCGAATCGCACTTCTCTGATCTCCTATGCTCGTGCAACATTGATATGGATTTCTTCGCTAGAAATCTACCTAGGTAGCAACTCCCTCTACCTTGGTTTTTCCCCGTTAGGTATTGTTCTGTCTCAGCTACAACAACACCCCACCAGATTTACTCTCCGCAATCTTCCCGCAACTTCCTATGCCCCAGCCACTGAAGGACTGAGCCTCTAGGCTCTATGCAATCCCGGGAAGGCTGATTTGCTACCTTGGCCAACTGCATCAACCCTCCTGGTCTCTACATGGTTCTTTGTGACCCTCTTTTGCCTCTGTGTTGGCCTCTCTCTGGCTCGAACTGATGATGTAATCCTTTTGTGTTAACCCTTCTCTGTTGCTTTCTGCTTAGGAACAACTTCTGTCACTCGGGACTGCGGTTTCCACTACAAATTCTCTGATTCAACTAGCGCCTTCAGCTCTCCTGTGATCTACAACGTTTTGATACCATGTTGAAATTTCTAAGTATTACCCATTAAAAATTTTATCTGTATTCTTTGGTTTATTTCACCTACTTGTTTAATTACTAACATGTTATTTAACCATATAACCACTAAAATAAACACAATACAATCTTAACCATCTACAGATCAACAGCTGAAAGAAATAGACAAACACACAAGGGACACTGTTATTTTTGGGCAATCCTCCCTAGAAAAACCCAACTTGGGAAAACCAGCGCAGCAGTTCTGAGGGTTTTATGATTATGCAACTTTTCTGAGTACAACTCAGTGCCAAACTGTCTCACCCAACAAAGAAAAAATCTAGCAGTAATACCTCTCTTCAGAAGTAGAAATTCTGAAAATCTACCCCACGAAACCCTCTCCGGCACTATCTAAAGCACTACATCAGCCCTCCTGGCCTTTGCGTTAGCCCTCTGAGGCTCTGCGCAGCCTCTCTGGCTCTCTGCATCACTCCTGCAGCCTCTGCGTGGATGACGCAGGCCCTTCTGGCCTCTGCGTAGTTAATGTTAGCCTTTGTATGGCTCCCTCGGGCTCTGCGTCTGCCTCTCCAACCTCTACACTAGTCTTCCAACACTATCCCTGCCTCTTTACCTCGTACTCACTATCCCTCACTGCAACTTTGATCGCTGATTCGATTTCTCTTAGCAAACACCGCTCTAGAAAATCAAATGATTGATCAGTTTGGTGTGCCTCCAACTGATCCTCAAGCCTCCTCTTATACTTTTTTTGTTGAGTCTTCAACAACCGAGATTACATCTTTAATTAATGGCCAAGATTAGATTTGGCTTGATTCATGTAATTTAGAACCTTCTAACCCTGTTTTATATTAATACCCATTAATATTTTTATTTTCCTAAGTTTAAACTTAAGAACCCATTAAAAATATTAATTATTTTAATATCTTTTTCATCGAGTAGAATTTCCCCAAACCATTTCTAGGTCTTAGAGATCTCATGTGATTTAGCCTCTCCACCAATTTTCATGGCTAGAGCACATCTGATGCTACCCCAAATCAAAATTTCTTTCTATGCATACCCCTTTACCACGAACCTAGCCTTGTACTTCTCCACGCTGCCATCTGCGGCATACTTGATCTTGTAGATCCATCGAGAACCCTATCCTCAGGCCTTAGCATCACCTCCCAAATAATTTTCCTAAGTTTAGACTTAGGAACCCATTAAAAATATTAATTATTTTAATATCTCTTTCACTCGGTAGAATTTCCCCAAACCATTTCTGGGTCTTGGAGATCTCATGTGATTTAGCCTCTCCACCAATTTTCATGGCTAGAGCACATCTAATGCTACCCCAAATCAACATTTTTTTCTGTGCATACCCCTTTACCACGAACCTAGCCTTGTGCTTCTCCACGTTGCCATCTGCAGCATACTTGATCTTGTAGATCCATCGAGAACCCTATCCTCAGGCCTTAGCATCACCTCCCAAACATCATTCGTCATGATAGAGTTGTATTCTTCTACCATTGCATCTACCCACACCTGATGTTGTGTGGCTTCCTAAAAGCTGGAAGGTTTTGCAACCTAAGCTACCAATGCTTGATATCTATCAAGCTGCTTGCGCTTTCTCTTTTTCGTCCTAGGAGCTCCAACAAACTCCTCTGCATCTCTCAATGTTTGACGAACCTCTCCACTGGCTCGACCATTGGTAGTGGGAGGTTCTACCAACACCTCATCTTGCCCTTGCTGCTTCGTTCTCTGAGATCTCACTGGATTCCCTGCTCCTAAGGAAATGCTAGTACTAATAACTGTATTGGATCCTGCTAAGTTGCACGAAACACCAAAACGTTTCAGAGTTTCCGAAACGGGTACGTTTAGAAACGTAAACTCCCAAAAATGGAAATGTCAGTCGAAACGTCATATATGTGTGTATATATATATATATATATATATATATGTAAATAAATAAGTGAATAACACATTATCTTGCAAGAAAAAAGGGAATAAGACCCATAGATGACAATTTAAGAAGAAAAGCAAGTCTATATTGACTCTAATAGATGGTTACATGATGGTCGAGTTTCAGCCAAGTTTCAGAGTTTCAGGTATAGGTACGACCCAAAATGTTGGGTTCTTTGAAGTTTCGTGCAACATAGGATCCCTATGAATGTCCCACTTGTGGTCCCACTAGCTGCCCCTGTTGCTGGACCAATGGAGTTTCAGCTAGTTGATTTTGATCACCTGCAAGCATCTCATGGGATCTCTTAAAAGCTCGATCTTCCATGAACTTTACATCCCGTCTCACTACAATCTTCCTATTGCTAGGAATGTAGATCCTATATGCCTTGGAGGTCTCGCTATACCCAATGAAAAACCCCTTCTCTATACTCTGATCCAATTTGGTGCGCTTCTCATTTGGCACATGGAAATAAGCAACACTGCCAAAGATCCTGAAGTGACTAACTTCTAGCGTTTTCTTCCCCGCTACTCTATAAGGAGTCTTGTTCTGAATATACACTACCGTTTTACATGCCTCTACCCGTAGAAACCTGGGAAAATCCTAGTCATATAACATTGCTTTTGCAGCCCCAACTATGGTTCTGTTTTTCCACTCTGCTACCCCATTCTGTTGTGGATTATACGGAGTTGTCCATTCTCTTATGATGCCTTCCTTCGCACAAAAATCTCTGAAGTCCTTATCAATATATTCTCCACCATTATCTGAGCGAAGCACCTTGATCTTCTGCATTCTCCGCGAGGGCCTTAAACTCTCTAAAACGATTGAAGATCTCATCTTTTGTCTTCAAGAAGTAGATCCAGGTTTTCCTGGAATGGTCATCAATAAAGGTGACCAAGTATTCGACACCACTGAGAACTCTAAGGGACATTGGGCCACAAATATCTGAATGTATAAGTCCTAGCACACCATCTGCTTTGTTGTCACTTTTTGGGAATGTTGTCTTAGCATACTTCCCAAGTACGCATCCTCTGCACACATCATCATGTTTCGGGCCAAGTTCTAGAACTCCTGTTATTGTTTCCCTGGGCATCTTGAGTGCTCCATGGTGTAGATGTCCCATTCTCCTATGCCATAACTCATTCAGTTCCTTCCCTCTGCTACTGTCATTGCCTATTAGTTCCCCATTCATCTCACCTTTCACTTACCGGTACGGAACAAAGTGACACAATAAGTTTTTCCACTAAGTAAGTAGGTGTTTCCGATGATGAGGTGGAGGTTCTTTCAATGAAGTGACACGATCATGTGAGTTAGTTAGATGAGGTGTTCCATTGGAGAGTCGAGTTGCAACCTGTACAATTTGTTGGTTCGAACTCCAACCTGTCTTACCCTCTTCCAGCTTGAGTGTTTGATAAACACTTTCTTCCCTATGAAGTGGATATCATATCCCTTATCCTGTAACTAGGATACTAAAATTAGGTTCATACCCAATCCTAGCACATGCAATACATCTGTAGTGTTGGTGCTTGCTCCTGACTCTCTCTAAAAATCGATGGTACCTCTCCCAAATGGAGTACACTTCGTTCCGTTTCCTATCATAATTTGGAAGTCTATCTTCTCCTCCTTGTAGCTAAAGAAATATTCTATAACCCTTGTCATATGAGCTGATGCTCCATTGTTTATATACCAGATACCCTGTGAAGTTGATCCTGACAAGCTAAGTCACATGACACGAGGACACGAGACATGGAGGACACGTAAATACAAGTATTCAATACAAAACGCAGCGACCTGGAAACAGGACACGAGGGACACATTTTATATATATTTAATAAATACTATATATATATATATATATATATACCGAAATATAGTTTTTTATCCATATTAAATTGCAGGTTGCAGCGTATCTAATCAAATTAAAATATAATTACTTCTCAAAGTTCATAGTTCACTTTAAAGAAATAAATAGAATCAAAATTTACTATTTAGAAATTAGAATGTGATATGCTTGGTCTTGATTCTTGAATATTCAATGTTCCTTGTTCATGTACAACTTACAAGCACATAAGAAAATAACTAATGTCTAATCCTATTGATTTCCTTTGCCCCTCTTGCGAGAAAATGCCACAGCTTTCCCTTTCCCTCTAGATGTAGATGTTGGTGCTAGTGGAGTTCGCAGTGGAGTTTACTATGCTCTAGAAGCTTGAAGAACTAGAAGTAGGAGCTATAGGAGGTAGACCACGTCCTCTACTGGTGGCAGGGGTAGCCCGGGCAGGTGGTGTCACCTGGAAACATTACAATCTCCCAATCCTGAAATCCTAAAAAACTAATAATTCTGCTGCATTTTGAATGAAATCTAAAATTCTACTTTCTTCATATGAAATCCAATGAGGCCGGAACCACTCTCAAACATCCTGAGTCATTTCATGGTAATGTTAAAAATTTAAGTAAAAGGATGGAAATGAAGATTAAGGAGAATGTCACTTTTACTTTAAGAATTTAACATTACCATGAATAGCATATCAATACCAGGGCCTAGACTAGATCATTAAGCTGCCCCACTCAAAAATTATTTGTTTCTTTTAAAAAAAATTGCAGCTTATGCAGGCAACGTTTTCTATCAACGGAATACGCGTTTTCCAGATGCAGGACACGACGAAAACCGGCGAATACGTTTTACATTTTACAGGACACGATGAAAAACATTTTCGACACGTTTTAGGGTTGTTTTCGTGTCTGACAAATAAAATACGGGACACGGGACCTTGGAGGACGTGCCTTGTAACTTAGCTGACAAGCAAGCAAGTTCGTCCTCCAACCTAGAAGACAAATTTGAAGCCTCTTGAATGTCAAATTTGTCCATGGTTATAGAAAAGACAATTTGTGTGTTATTCCTCTTCCACTCGACACTGATTCTGTTGCTGCAAAACCTTTTGCATCCAAACCAAAAATCTGCTTAGTGAAAATCTGAGTTGTTGCTGCTGCTCCCTCTGACTGCTGGAATCATTGAATCTAGCAAGTCGAATATTTTTGTCAACCTACACCGAAAAATCGAACTCCTACCCAGCAATTTGATCTACTTGTCTGAGCATTGCGCAACATTTGAGAAATTCAGCCTGCTGCTCCCTCTGAACAGTGAAATACTCTCCTCTACTTTTGAGCTTCCTGGCTAATCACTTACACTATGATACCATGTGAAAATTTCATCTATTGTAATAATTGGAAATTATTCTCCTAATTGTAAATTTAATTATAAAGTCTATTCGCTACGAAAAAAACGAATAAAATCATGACTGCAAATTTTCACCATAAAAATACTGTGGAAAATAAAACACTGGAAACTGAGAAATTCTAGCACACACACAAGAATTGTGACATCGTTATTTTTGGACAATTGTCCCTGGAAAAACCCAATGTGGGAAAACCGGTGCAGCAGTTGAGGGTTTTATTATTTATGTAGCAATAGAAATTTTGAGTACAATAAAATGATGCCAAACTAGCGTTTCTATTTGAGAAAAATACTGGCAAAAATACCTGAGGGAATTTACCCCCTCAAACAATCCTGCAACAAACTGAGCCTTAGAACTAGCTCTAGAACCCTCTACATCAGCCTTATGTGCTGCTTCTACGCAGGCCCTATACATACTACCTAGAAATTGCCTCTGATGTGACATCTAACCTATTGTTGCCCCTAGAAGTGATTCTTCCGGCTTCTTGGAAATTTTCCTGGCCTCTTGAAGTTGAATCGACCCTCCTTTTGGCTGAATTGAACTGCCTATCTTGAGGCACTACGCAGTCCCAGAGCTGCCTCTTGAGGAATATTTTCGGTCTTCTCTTTTGACTCTTCCAAAACTGGAGACTCCTCCGAAAATCTGCTACTCTGCCCCTCCGCCACCTGCAACTTGACCTCTGACTCAATTTCCCCTGCTGAATCACCTACATTGGAAAATCAAACTGTCTAGATCATTGAGTATCTACACTAGTGTGTTCTCCATCTACCCATCGACTTCTTATAGTCCTCTGTTGGAGCACCAATGGCCAAGACTAGAACTTAATCAAGGACCTAGATTAATTCCTTGTTGATCCGTGTGAGTTTCTAGAGAATTCTCACCTTGACATAATTAAATCTGATTAATTAACCATTTTTTCCTAAGTTTAAACCTAGGAAACATTAAAAAATAGGTTAATAATCTAATTAAGCCATCTCTAGGTGGAATTTCCATAAACAATTTTTGGGTTATGGAGATCTCATGTATTTTAACCTCTCCACAAACTTTCGTGACCAGGACACATCTGATGCTACAAAAACTAACAAAGTTGAGCCATTACATTCAAAAACTCCATCTAGGTATGTTCAAAAGCATCATCCAGACAACCAAATTTTTGGAGACAAAGAATCGAGAGTTCAACCTAGAAGGAAGCTTATTAGTATGTAATATTCTTAATTAGCCATGGCTAATTGGAATATTCGATTTTGCTCAATTTTGCCTTCTATAGTTATTTATAAATAAAAAGGTGAGGAAAGGGGGACATAACTCACTTTTTGAATAAAGTCACTCCCTAGTAGCACAACGTTGTAACATAAAAGGGGAGCCAAGGGGGCCAAAGGACGACGTAGAGAAGGGGGCCCATGTAAACACTTGGAGGGACTACGTAGATGGAGAGGAGCATGTGGCAAGAGAGAGGCTACATTGGAGGAGGTGGGCCTTAGGGTTTTGAGAGAGGCCAACGCTATAAAGGAGAGAGGAGCCTCCTCATTTTGGCATTTGAGCTAGTCACTTCGACTTAGAGCACGCTGGCTGTTTAGCTTGTCTGCAGCACTGTTTAGTGCATCGAGTGTCTCTGTTCGGAGATCTCACCCTTAGCCCCAAGGGACTTCGAGTGCCTGCTCGGCCAAGGTAGTTTCATCAGTCTTTTGCAGGAGGATCGATCTTTGGAGTTGAGGAGGAACTGAGCATTGTGATGATTGCGCAATCTTGAGAGAGGAGGACGCAATCTCTTTTGCTAGGAGCTCCGGATTGGGTTTATGTGGAGGATTTGAGCTTGGAGTTAGAGCAAGAGGTCAGCCCTTGCATATTGGAGGATTTTTGCAGTCTCGGGCAAAGTTTTGAAGGGTTCTCTTTAGTGGCAGCACAGAGCCTTGAGGGATAGCGTAGATCCTCAAGGGGGTGATTTTCGGGGGTCAGCTATTTTAGAAAAGCTTTCTGGGCTTTTCTGGGTTTATTGAGCAGAGGCTGATTCCAGAGTTTCAGCATTTTCTGAGGAGGGGAACAACCCCAAATCCTCACTTGATTCTAGCAGTAGTAGCAGCACAACAATTCTCCGGCAGCTTGGACGCAGTTCAGAGAGAGGCCATTTCCTTACCATTCTAAGTGTATTTCTTCACTTGCCTCGTGCAAGTCGAGGTGCTATCTTTCTGATCACCTCTTGTACTCTTTCCATTACTCAGTATAATAAAATGGCTTAGCATTTCTCTCTGCATTTCTTGAGTATCTGCTTATATTCCATGTATACATTATTGTATGTTGCACTACTGTTATTTTTATCTCTTTAAGCTTTCCAGCTACTATACCACTTGTGTGTTTTTCTCCTATACTCTTAGATAGAGTCTCAAAGGACCAGGTAGCCTCCAGATCTCGTCCTATTTTCAGAGGCGACATATCTGGTAAACGCCCTCCCAGTCCATCTCTGATTGGAGTTTGCTTGTATTTGAGGGATATCCTTGAAAAGGGATATTACAGTTTATGACACCGAGGGAGAAGCCCTACATCTGTTATAGAGGTAGGAAATATAGAGATATTGAGCGTAGGTTGGAGAACACCTACGGAGAGGGACACTATGTTCGGGTGGTGGACACAGAACAGGAGGAGCCTGTGGTGAACACATAATAGGAGCCTATGGTGGACGCAGAGCAGAAGGATCCGATGGCAGATGAGGACGGAAAGAGATTTGCAGACATACTCCTCAAATCAGTGCAGGATCTGTTGAGGCAGATCGAGGTGATGGGGCAGAGATTCACGGCGGTGGAGGCTAGACAACGTGAGAACTCACGGGTTTTCTAGGTTGGTGAGGGATCGGGTACATCCCACCATTTGCCAGAGCAAGGTGCCACTCAGCGTGAAACTACTTAGCAGATGGCCTCACATGCCCCTACACGCTCTACCATGCCCACTTTCCTAGGAGCAAATACAGGGGCTGGAGCCCAGCAGGCGGCAGAGCCCGGTCATATGGGCGATTATTTTGCAGAGTACCAGGCCTATGGGCAAGAATCCAGGGATGCTCTCTCATTCAAAGACTTTGTTCAGCTCCAGCAGGATAGTAGACCCCCCGACCATCACAAAGGATACTGGCATTATCATGATGGAGACACCCACCGCACAGCTAGTAGATTCCACTTGCCTACGTTTGATGGTTCATCAAACAGTTCGGCAAAGTCTTGGGTGGAGAAGCTAGACATCTATTTCCAGCTTAACCAGATGTCGGAGACAGAGGCCATCAAGGTGGCGACATTACATTTGGATGGTGAGGCCGAGGACTGATGGTTCCATGGGATGGTTACAATCGAACACTCCATAGTGATGACATATGCCGAGTTCACCAAGAGATTGATAGAGAGTTTTGACCGGAGGGATCCGGAACAACACTTTGTTGAGCTGACGAGGCTCAAACAGACTGGGAGCCCAGAGACCTACATTGCAGACTTCTTGACGGTTTTGGTGATGGTGCCAGATCTATCCACAGCACGGAGGATCTACATGTTTGTTGAGGGGTTAGCAAAGCCACTTCAGGGTCTAGTCAGATCCCCTAGACCAGCCACACTCCAGGATGCTATTAACAAGACCTAGGACTTACAGGATGCCTTACCCAGGACCTGAACACCTTACCCCCAAAGACAGGCTTTCCAGCCTAAGGGGAAGGATGTGAGGATTCCGCCGCCAAAGCGGAAACCAGGACGAGCACAGATTGATGATGATGCCAGGAGGGAGCTGAAGAAGAAGCAATTATGCTTTACCTGTCAGGAGTCGTGGGCACCGGGACATAGATGTGCTGCTGGCAAAGCACATTTTATTGAGGTCTTCTCCGAGAGCAGCGGGGAAGAGGATGAAGAGGATGATGTGGAGGAAGGAGATAGTCATGCTGCGCAGGATCCTTTGCCACCTCCACTACCAGCAACAGGTGGTGCAGCGTTTGCACCTACCGGAGGGGCCCTTGTAGCATTGCGAGGAGTTCCCAAGTATTTGACACTGAGCGTACAGGGGACAGTACGTGGCCAACGAGTATCAGTTTTGGTTGACAGTGGGGCAACCCACAACTTCATCGATGCACAGATGGTTGAGCGAAGAGGTATACAGACAGAGAGCTTTGATGGATTTTCAGTTTTGGTCCCAAGAGATCAGACCATGGTGTGTGCTCGTTATGTCCTAGAGTTATCAGTGACGATGGGCACCTACACACTGACTGACCACTTTTTCATGGTCAATATTCCGGACACCAACATGATACTGGATGTTCAATGGCTTATCACTCTAGGGAAGGTCACGACAGATTGGAAGGCCCTAGAGATGGAGTGGGATGATGAGAAGACAGGGAGGCATGAGAAGATACGGGGACAACACACATATCCACCTCAAACTGTTTTGGCTCATCGGATGGAGGAAATCTTCCGGAAGGGAGACGTAGAGTGGGCAGTGGAGTTGAGTGCATCAGAGGCAGGGACTACAGGGCAAACGGTGCACCCAAAGATACAGTCCATCCTTGACCAAGATGCCATAATGTTTGGGGAGATTCTACCGGGACAGCCACTGGACCGAGGGTTTGAGCACACCATTGAGCTTGAGCAGAGCATACAGGCAGTGATTACTACCCCCTATAGGCATCCCAAGGCCTATCGGGATGAGATTGAGTGGGCCATTCAGGAGTTGCTGGCTCTTGGGCACATTCCGCCGAGCACGAGTCCTTTTGCTTCTTCCGTGGTGTTGGTGAAGAAGAAGGACGACACATTGAGGATGTGCATTGACTACAGGGCCCTGAGCAAGAAGACCATGAAGAACAGGTACCCCATGCCCAGGATCGATGAGTTGATGGATGAGTTGAGAGAAGCACAGTTCTTCTCAAAGATTGATTTGAGATCTGGGTACCATCAGATTCGCGTGAGGGAGCAGGACATTCCCAAGACCGCCTTCAGGTGTTACAATGGGTAATTTGAGTTTTTGGTGATGCCCTTCGGGCTAACCAACGCCCCAGCTACATTCCAGTCCTACATGAATCACATCTTCCACAGCCACTTAAGGAAGTTTGTGTTGGTGTTCTTTGATGATATCCTCATTTACAGCAGGATTTGGGAGGAGCATCTCTAGCACATTGAGACAGTGTTGCGCATCTTGGAGGAGCAGCAGTTCTATGCCAAGCTCTCCAAGTGTGAGTTTGGGTTGACGGAGATGTTGTACTTGGGACACATCATAGGGGTCAACAGAGTGAGAGTCCACGAGGAGAAGATCAGGGCCATCAGAGATTGGCCGGAGTCGAGGAACGTGACAAAACTTCGGGGATTCATTGGCATTTGTACTTACTACCGGAAGTTCGTCAAGAGTTACTCACAGCTTGCTACACCCCTGACAGATTTGATGAGGAAGGGGGCATTCAGTTGGTCGGATATAGTCGCAAGCCTTTGATAGGCTCAAGGAGGTTACGAGCAGCTGCCCAGTGCTTGCATTGCCGGATTTTTCGAAGCCATTTGTTTTGGAGTGTGATGCATCGGGACAGGGGATCCGTGTAGTGTTAATGCAGGGAGGTCACTCTATAGCCTTTGAGAGCCGGAAGCTCCTTCCGCACAAGAGGATGTATTCTATATACGACAAGGAGATGCTGGCCATTATGCATGCATTGGCCAAGTTCCGGCAGTATTTAGTGGGTAACAGGTTTAGGGTGAGCACTGATCACAACAGCCTCAGGTTCTTTTTGGAGCAGAAACAGCTACAGGAGAGGCAGCAAAAGTGGATCAGTAAGATCCAAGCATATGACTTTGACATTGAGTATGTCAAGGGTAAGAACAACATGGTAGCAGATGCCCTTTCACGTAGACCAGCCACGTTGTCTCTTATGAGTTGGACACAGACTGGAGGGCTCGACTCTTAGTAGAGTACTCCAAGGACAGATTTGCATGTGAGGTTCTAGATGGCAGGTGGCGGATGACAGCTACAGGGTGGTCGATGAGATCATCTACTACAGGGACCGGATCTTCTTGACTGAGGGATCTCAACTCAAGAAGAAGATACTTCAGGCATCACATGATTCACCATTGGCCGGCCATCAGGGGTTTACCAAAACCTACA